>VUQH01078166.1:0-16889 GCA_015106775.1 Etroplus canarensis
GAAGGTGCACACAGGTGGACTATGTCTTATACAGGAGGTGCAACCTGAAAGAGGTGGGAGACTGCAAGGTGGTGTCAGGGGAGAATGTAGCAAGGCAGCATCAGATGGTGGTCCATAGGATGAATTTGGAAAGTAAAAAGAGGAAGCAAGTGAAGCTAGAGCCAAGGATTAAATGGTGGAAGTTGAGGAAGGAAGAATGTTGTGCAGAGTTCAAGGAGGAGTTGAGACAGGCCCTGGGTGGTAGTGACAAGTTACCAGATGACTGGGAAAATGCAGCTGAGGTGGTGAGGGAAACAGCCAATAAGGTATCTGGTGTGTCCTCTGGACAGAGGAAAGAAGACAAGGAAAGCTGGTGGTGGAATGAGGAAGTACAGGGAAGTATTCAGAGGAAGAGGCTGGCAAAGAAAAAGTGGGATAGTCAGGGAGATGAAAAAAGTAGACAGGAATACAGGGAGTCTAGGCGCACAGCAAAGAGAGAAATGGCAAAGGAAAAGGCTTATAGTGAGGTGTATGAGAGGCTAGACACCAAGGAAGGAGAGAAGGACTTGTATCAATTGGTGAGACAGAGAGACAGAGCTGGAAAGGATGTGCAACAGATTAGGGCGATTAAGGATGAAGATGGAAATGTTCTAATGAGTGAAGAGAGTGTGTCGAGAAAATGGAGGGAATACTTTGAGGAGCTAATGAATGAGGAAAATGAGAGAGAGAAGGTCAGATGGAGGGAAGATAGTGAAGTTAGGAAGTGCAGAGTATTAGTAAGGAGAAGGTGAGGTCAGCTATGAAGAGGATGAAGAGTGGAAATGCAGTTGGTCCAGATGACATACCTGTGGAATTATGAGATGTCTAGGAGAGAGGGCAGTAGACTTTATAACCAGATTGTTTAACATGATCTTGGAGAATGACAGGATATCTGCGGAATGGAGAAGAAGTGCACTGGTACCAATCTTCAAGAATAAGGGTGATGTGCAGAGCTGCAGCAACTACAGAGGGATCATTTTGATGAGCCATACTGTGAAGACATGGGAAAGGGTTGTTGAAGCTACGTTAAGAAGAGAGGTGATGATCAACAAGCAGTAGTATGGCTTAATGCAGAGAAAGAGTACAACCGATGCAATGTTTGCTTTGAGAGTGTTGATGGAGAAGCATGGAGAAGCCAGAAGGAGCTGCACTGTGTCTTTGTAGATTTAAAGAAAGCATATGATAGGGTGCCAAGAGAGGAACTGTGGAATTGTATGAGGAAGTCAGAAGTGACAGATGGATTTAAGATGGGGGTGAGATTAAATCAGAGATCAGCTGTGAGCCCCTTCTTACTTGCAATGTTGATGGACAGGTTGACAGATGAGGTCAGGCAGGAGTCTCCATGAACTATGATGTTTGCAGACGTTATTGTAATCCATAATGAGAGCAGGTGGAAGAGAGCCTGGAGAGGTGGAGGTATGCACTGGAGAGAAGAGGAATGAAAGTCAGTAGAAGCAAGACATAGTACATGTGCATAAACGAGGGGGGGCAGGTGGAACTGTGAAGATGCAAGGATTAGAGGTGGTGAAGGTGGAGTTTAAATTTTTTGGTCAACCATTCAAAGCAACAGATAAAGCACAAGAGAGGTGAAGAAGAGAGTGCAGGTAGGGTGGAGTGGGTGGAGACGAGTGTCAGGAGTGCTTTGTGACAGAAGGATAGCTGCAAGAGTGAAAGGGAATGGTTACAAGATGTTAGTGAGGCCTGCCATGATGTATGGTACGGAGACAGTGGCACTGATAAAAAGACAGGAGGCAGAGCTGGATGTGGCAGAGTTGAACATGTTGAGATTTTGCTGGGAGTGACCAGGATGGGCAGTATTAGAATTGAGTACATCAGAGGGACAGCGCAATTTGAGAAGTTTGGAGATAAAGTCAGAGAGGCAAGGCTGAAATGGTTTGGACAGGTCAGAGGAGGGATAGTGGATATATTGGACAAAGGATGTTGAAGATGGAGCTGCCAGGCAGGAGGAGAAGAGGAAGACCACAGTGTAGGTTCATGGATGTAGTGAAGGAGGACATGAGGAGGGTTGGTGTGAGGGAAGAGGATGCAAGCGATAGGGTGAGATGGAGGCAGATGATCCGCTGTGGTGACCGCTAACGGGAGCAGCCGAAAGAAGAAGAAGATGCACAAAAGTATTGGGTCACCAACACATTGCACCTACAGGTGCTTTTATGACATCCCAATTTAAATTCATTAATATGGCGTTGACCTCCATTTTGCAACTTTACATATTCCACTCTTTTGGGGAGGGTTTCTAAAATATTTTGGAGTGTGTCTGTAGGAAATTTTGCCCATTTATCTAGAACAGCATGTGTGAGGTTAGACTCTGATGTTGGAAAAGAGGGCCTTGCTCGTAGTCTCCTTTCCAGTTCATCCCAAAAGTGTTTGATCATCTAAGCATGCATTTATGGACCTTCGTGCATTGCTAAAACTTTACAGTTGACACGGTGCGGTCAGGCAAGTAATGTTTTCATGGCATTCGCCATCTGATGCTCAACATTGCACTTGGTGATGTAAAGCTGGCATACAGCTGCTCAGCCATGTAAATTCATGCCATAAAGCTCCCAGTACACAGTTTTTGTGCTGATGTTAATGCCAGAGGAGGTTCTGGAATGCTGCAGTTATTTAGTCAGCAGAGAGTTGGTAACTTTCATGCACTCTCACCACTTGGCAAACCTCTCTGTAATTTTATACAGTTTGCCATTTTTTGGCTGAGCTGCTGTGGTTCCTAAACACTTCCACTTTGCAATTACACCGGTGCATCCTATTACAGTAACACACTTAAATTTAGCGAGCTCTTTAGAATGACCTACTCCTTCACAAATGTTTGTAAAGGCAGATTTCATGGCTGAGTGCTTGATTTTATACACTTGTGGTAATGGGACTGAATCAAACACCTGAATTCAATGATTAAGAAGTGTGTCCCAATACATTTGTCCTTCAGAAAGTGAATAGAGTGCAGCTTCTCTTTACTTCCTTTTTTAAGCATCCAAACTTAGATCTCTGGAAAATTCTTTGAAATTTTACCCCTTATCTTGTTTTGGTATCATGCAAAAAAGATAAAGTCATTTGAGGTGAGAAATTAGCCCAGCAGTTTCAGAACTGCATCACTCAGTTTATGAAGTTTTGAGCTATAGCAGGTCAAGTCGTCATGCAAAAAAAAGAACTCCACCTACGTCGATGTTCATTCTATTTTGTACACAACAAGCTCAGTTGCCTGTAAGTGGCTGTTGAGTTTTGTAATAACAGCTGGGTTCGCAAAGGCGTATTGTGGTTTTGCTGCATTTGCATGTCATTTAAACACAAATGTCATGAGGAAATAAAGTTTTTCCATCTGATAATTTATAGTTAACCAGTTTATGTTACTGTCAAATCAGTATTGTAGTATGACTTGACTTAAAAAAACAAGAACTTTAGTGACTTGTAAATAATCTGAGGTGATGACGACACTGTTGCATGGAGATGCTAAATGTTTGCTTTCATGTTGGGCTGCTCATGTTAACCAACCTTGCAGCCTTACACGAAACTCACTGACGTCATCACTTCCCGTCACAGCACCTAAACACAAACAATGTCAGCTGTGACAAACAGACCACAGCGTTTTGGTGGTTTCATTGCTGTGACTGCACAATATGTCAGGTACACCATGTTGTTTTGATGAAGATAACCATCAGTGTGTTGGCACTGTGTTGATGTTTGCATCAATTACAGAATTGTAGCGAAGAAGAAAGGAAAAAAGCAGAACAGTATTAATCCATGCAGTCAATGTTCTGCTATACTTGGTAGTAGAGTTGTAGTTGTGCTAGTGCATAAAAAAGTGGGCGTAAGTGACTAAGAAGCTACTTCCTAAGTACAAAAGAGTGTTATAGTGATAACCATTGACAGTGACATTATTGACATCATTTTGGGGTTTCACCTGTAGGAAAAGATTACTTTTTCTGGGTATTCTCAGCTATGTTTCTTGTAATGGCACAAATGCTGTTAATATCAGCCAAACTTGTATAACTGCCAGTCCCCCTCAACTCCTTCTCAGAAAACCAAACTTGACCAACACAAATGGCTGCTTGGTACTTCTTGATACTGCTTGTTACCGAATGTGCTTTCCCAAAACAGCCTATGAGAAACAAAGAAACGGCGAGTAAACAAGTCAGTCTGAGAAGAACTTTGAGACAAGTTGAAAACGAAGCAGTTCTTTAATGAAAGACCGCTGGCATGTTTTCAGTGTAGCAGCGGTAGGAGGAGGCAGGGCACTGTCAGATTGTGTGTACGGATGTGTCTGCTATACGACTGGACCAGGATCTATGAGCTTTAACAGCTGCTCTGCAGGAAAGAACATCTCAGTGATGCTGATTATGGTGGCTCACATTCTGTTGGAATGCAGTTACATGGGTTCCACTTTAAAGCATTCATGTCAAATGAACTGTCTACATGTTTATATTGCTGTTTTCATAAGTGGATTTTTCTTCCTTTTCTGTGCTTATGGTTGGTTTTGTGCACCTTTTTTTTTTTAATCTTCTCTGCCTTAAAGCACCAGTGTGACAAAAACATTTTCCAATAATTTTGCTTGTATTAAAGCTGCATTTATTTATATCTAATTCAGTTATTATTGCACTAGTATGGGCATGTTTTACTCATCAAAAGCCAGTGAAGAGAAAGTCTTGACTGTAGCAAAGCTTTTTGCTGCATTACTTTAAATACTACAATTGTTTACTGTAATTCACAACTCTGTGTTATAGATGCAGTGTCTGTCTTTACCTGATTTCTGAGACATGACCTGTGGTGTTTTTGTTGTGATCTGCGAAGTAAAAAGGCAAGTTTTTTGTTTTGTTCTGGTTTTTTTTCTTGTTTCTTTTCCAGAGGGGAAACATTACAGCTGTTACAGGGTGTGTCTTGTTGTTTGATATGTATGTCAGCTACTGACACTTTAGTGTTGTGGGTGTTGCAAATGCCCCTGAGAGTCTACGTCAAGTCATGCCAGTACATTTCCCAGAAGCAAACTTTTTTTAACCAGCTGACTGTGCCATTTCTCTTGAGCTGATTTATTAAAAACTGTTTTTTTTAGCCTTGCAGATGAGTTCCAGTTTCACATCCAATGCATTATATGTAAAACACTGATACATACACATACATAAACTGTGTTCTGCCTAATCTTTGATTCAACCTCAAAGCAAAGTAAGTAAAGTATGTCTTAAATGTGTATTTTCTGAGAAAATACCAGAGACAAGGGTTTTTGTATTCTAACAGACTAGAAAGTCTTCTTTAGCTGTCCGAGAAAAGAGTTAAAGAGAATTTTCAAAAAATAAAGACTAGAGAAATGACTGATATGTTTCAGTATGAGCAATACATTGTTATATGTGTTGTCATATATGGGGAAGGTTTTAGGTCCTTGCACAATATTTTACTCATCATCTGTGATCGCTTTTTGGTGCTGGAAATCTTATTGCTAAAGAAGACATGCCGTATTAAGCTTCCCGTCTAAGATTTTCGCGTTTTGATTCTTCTGTTTTCAGTTGTTTATTGACTCGGTTGAGAGAGCATAATTAATGTGATGTGGCAACAATGAGTTTCTGGCAGCTTTTGTTCATAAATTGTAAAACTCTGACCTCTAGTGGTTAAGAAATATTTACACAACATAAGGAGATGCAGGTGAGTTACAGGAAAATGTTTGCACTTTGACTTTTTAAATTACAACTATTTATTATTCTGATATTTAAATGTTTGTTTTCAAAAGGTTATTTAGCACCAGTTAATTCTTAAGAGAGCAAAGCAGCTATTACTCACACCTGTAATTGCTTTTATCCTAAGTACTTATTCAAGTAATACAAGGTATGCTGAATTATTAGTGATCATGTTCGTGTCACAATAAGTTGTAGTCTTTTCCCCTTTTCTGTAACGTTACATTATTTAGCATGGGGAATATTAACCTGCCTTTGAATATGTACTTATACCTTTACACTTAACCTTAAAATACCAAACATAGATGGAATGTTAAATATTTGGTAAAGAATTTTGTTTCAGTAAAAACTTCAAATGTGACCATAACCAGCAAAAATACTTCTACTTTATCTGTGACATACTAAAATATCTCACAGGTAGACTCCCTCTTCTTTCCCAATTTGATGTGTATATATCTAGATAAATAGATTAGAGTAAAAATATTTACTGTTGTTCATCATTATCATGGCTTCTTCTTCCTCTTCTTCTTCAGCTGCTGCTGTTAGGGGTCGCTACAGTGGATCGTCTGCCTCCATCTCACCCTATCCCTTGCATCTTCTTACCTCATACCAACCCTCCTCATGTCCTCCTCCACTACATCCATGAACCTTCTCTGTGGTCTTCCTGTTCTCCTCCTGTTCTATTTCAACATCCTTTGTCCATTATATTCACTATCCCTCCTCTGAACATGTCCAGATCATCTCAGCCTTGCTTTTCTGGCTGTTTCTAAACTGCTCCACCTGAGCTGTCCCTCTGATGTACTCTTTTCTAATCCTGTCCATCCTGGTCACTCCCAGGGAAAATCTCAACATGTTCAACTTTGCCACCTTTAGCTCTGCCTCCTGTCTTTTTATCAGTGCCACCGTCTCCAAACCATATGTAATGGCAGGTGTCACTAACGTCTTGTAAACCTTCCCTTTCATTCTTGCTGCTATCCTTCTGTTACAAAGTTCCCCTGACACTTGTCTCCACCCACTCCACCCTGCCTGCACTCTCTTTTTCACCTCATCAATACCTGGATGGTTGACACAAGATATTTAAATTCAACCACCTTTGCTATTTCTACTCCTTGCATTTTCACCATTCCACCTGTAGCCCTCTCATTCTGCTGTTCCTATATATCACCACTAGATAGCAGAAAAGTCATGCTGATGGGCTTTAAAGGTACTCTTGGAAAGAATCTACTTACTGTGACAGCGTTTTATATGAACGAACATTAGTCACCTTCAATTATAGGATTGAAATAGAGGTTTTCTCATTTGTACACTAAATAAAAAAGATTTGTGCTGTTCTTAGGGCTCTGTATTGTTACTTTTTAGTGGTTGGATTTTGAGCAATGTAATATATTTTCAACTGAAACTGCCAAAGTTTTCAGCCAGTCAATCTAATCTTAACCCAAGTAGCCATATAGCAATTTTGCCTTAATAAAATGTTCTGTAATTGGCAATGAATAAGTAAACAAAACTAGAACTAAACAAGTACCAAAAAGTAATGGAGTTTGACACAAATCCCTAATGATTTTGTACAGATCTAATTTAGGCAGTTAAACTAGTCCTCACTATGAGCATAGGTTTGAGTTTTAAGTTTATTGGTGTCATATACACATAACAATGGAACATCACTACCAGTAATGAAATTCGTGGACTCAGAGCCCTCTCAAATTTGCATAATAAAAAATAGTAGATTAACAGTTAACACTTAAATATTAAAAGAGTATAATGTACAATGCGCCGTATTAAAAGGACTTATAAAAAGTTTTTGTTTTGTGCATATGTATGCATACATTCCAATTTATGTACAGTGTTGAAGTGAATGTAGAAGGAATAGTTTAAGTAGACAGGGGTGTGGAACCAGGGATTTAGGTCTTTATTTTACAGAAAGTGTAGTTTGTACATGTATATACATTCCGACATATGTAGATACATTGCCATAGAAAATCAATCAATACCTTGAAGACCTTTTTCAGACACAAGAATACGCTTCACACAGTCATCAAAAATTTTATTCTGAAGTTACCCAATAATGTAGATAGATTTGGGTTTTTTACCATTTCTTTTTTTTTATTCCATTCTATGAGGTGCCACAGATAATAAAAATTAATCACAAAGTCAAGACATTTCAGCTGCTACGGACGGCTAACATAGTCTTGACTGTCTAGCTTTAACAATAGAAAGCAGCATGTTAGAGATGTGAGAGGTGCAACTGAGGACAGAGAAACTAACAAGCTGGCTTCCCTCTGTAGGCCTGTTGAGGTAAAACTAAATGACCTTCTGTTGGCCCTGTGATCCTGAAACCTGACCTTAAGTTGGAAGTTTACACTAGAAGGAAACCAATCTGAACTATGTTCCACATAGAGGATGGATGTGGATCAGAGGAGAATGGTGTGTTTGTGTGTGATGAGGGTGGTGAGGAGGTATTTCTGCTTGTTTGGAAGAGGGATGGAGGCCATGACAGAGACAGAAAAGAGTCAACGCTGATAAAAATGTAAAAAGGCCAATTAGAGACAGAGAGCCCTATTCATAATACTCATTCTTTAGGAAGGATATAGTATTTTATAATTCAACACAGAGCGAAACTCCCGTGGTGAAAAGAACTGAGCCATATTGTTGCCTGGTGTTATTTCTTCATTTTCTGCTCTGAATCTCCTTGTGTAATGTGTTGGATGGCTCAGGATGATGGGGAGTCATATAAAGGTTAGTGGTTGTGTGCATGTGTGTGTTAACATTTTTGTGGTGCATTTTAATTGAAGGAAAACTTCCCCTGATAAAGCGTTTCCAATGAAAGCCGCGCCTTGTGAAATTTTGGCAACAGCGAGGATGAACGCTAGGCTGAATCGTATTATTACCTGTATTCTGGTGTGTGGTTGATAATGAACACACAATGGGAGCTTGAAGGTGGAATTTAAGTGGAACGAAGTTTATAAATGAATAAAGCTAGGTTGTGTTGATCTTGTGCTTGCATGCATCCACTTATCCACAGTATAGTTCTGCTTTAGATTTGCTACTTAATACTCATCGCTACACTGCGCGTGCAAAGAAGTTTCGGTGCATGGGATTACAGGACAAGAAACAATCTGGGTTGTTAAGCTAAGTTTGTTTATCTAAACTAGCATTTACTTGACTGCCTCAATCCACCTTCAAGCTCCAACTGGTTCCATCCTGTTTTTAACCCCAGTGCCATGCATTAAGCTTTGTTTAGTCATGCCTTTATTTCCTAAACCATGTGTTGTTTATATATAGGTGTGCTCATGTGAATGTGTATTTTTTTGTCTAGTACAACAGATGCATACTGTATGTCTGACCTGCAGTTGATTTTATAGCTACATGGCAACAGGTTGCATGTATCGTATAGAAGCGACACAATGAGCAGGACCAGGACCATACTAGTGCACCTGAACACTAGTATGTGCACAGTTCTGAAGAAATCTATGATAAGAGCATAGCAGTTGATTGTGGCAGCACAGGAATATGCAGACCAGCTCAGCAAAGCTACCCTATTGTACATTGTTTTGTTTTGTTTGGGTGCAAATAGTAACCTTCTTTTATAGACTTCTCACCCCTTGGTATTGAAGAAATTGCTCTTTTTCCTGCAGGTAATTGGCCTTTCCTCCCCTCAGTTGTCACATCAAGATGAATGACTGAACTTGTGAAGGCATGTGGCCCTAATCTGCCTAATTAGAACAAATAAATCCACCAGATTGGGTAAAGGTCACTACAGAAGTTACACAAACTGGCATAGCGGGTCAATCCAACTGATTAACTGCTTTTTCTTGCTTGTTTGCCTTGCACTTTTTTCAGCGGTGAGTCTGTGACTGCATGTATAGTTCATTGGCATCAGAAATAGATATCTTGTAAAAACAGACTTCTGATCATAGATTTGTGTGTGCTTGTGTCCATCTGCAACTGTCTTATTTGTATCTGGGTGTGAAACCATAAATAAGGGATCTCAAAAAAATTAGGAAAAAGTTCATTTTTTGCTAATTTAATTTAAATAAAGTAGACTTTTATATAATCTCTGTTCAATACATGTAAAGTTGTTTTTTTTAAATTTAACTTTAATGAATGTGCCTTATAGCTAATGTAAATCAGAAATCCAGTATCTCAGCTGCTTAGAATATTTCTTTTAGACTTTAAGTGAATTACTATTCAGACAGTGCAAATACCATGTATCTCTTGGTCTAGTTTAATACATGCAACCACAATGGTGAGGAAGACCATGACAACCATCCACAAGGAGGGTAAGCCACAGAAGGTCGTTTCTGAAAAGGCTTGCTGTTTGCAGAGCGCTGTATTGAAGCATATTATGGAAAGTGTACTGGAAGGAAAAACTGTGGTAGGAAAAGGTGCACAAGCAACAGGGATGACCGCAGTCTTGAGAGGATTGTCAAGAACTTGTGAGAGCTTCATAAGGAGTGGGCTGAGCCTAGTGTGAGTGCATCAAGAGCCACTGTGCACAGGAAAGACTGCCCCTTTCCTGAAGATTGTGTGCAGTCTTCTACAACTGTCGCATTCCTAATATGAAGCCACTCCTTAACCAGGGACAATATCAGAAGCATCTTAGGCCCCAGTCACACAGGCATAGTCAAAGACTTCCTGGCCTCCCCAAATCCTTGTGACCTCCAGCAAACACTGAATGATTGAAATTCAAATTTTCATTCATTAGGTGGTTGGCGACTGGTTGTGGAACCTTTCTCCGAGCAACTCGCCACGGCTCACAGATCCCTCGTCAGATGTTTGCCATAAACAGTCCACTTGTTGTGGAACCATCCCCAGGGAAAGTTCCCAAGGAAAGAACTTAGCAGAAAAAAGCATTAAAAAACAGATTCTTATAGAACATATATTTTGTATAGGAAAAAGTTAATGCAAGATGCACTTATTTAGATTACTTGACAGGCTGATATGTAATTCTAAAAAAATAATTACATGTCAGTTATGATGTTTAAAGGTACTGTGCATCAATAGAACTTGTAGAAACCTAATTTTTGATCACTTATCAGTAACTCTCAGCTCACATCTTGTTTGGTTGTAGAAGGGCAGGTGAACCACTCTACAAGGAGGTCTTCCTGTTTGGGGGAGAGACTAGCCTCTCGCTCCACCTGGCTCCTCATAGCCCTGAACTACTGCGACATCAGCGGCTCTTCTGCTGTCTTTGGTTCTGGCTCTGGCTCTGGCTCTGACTCTGGATCTGCAGACACAACTTTGCAGCCAACAGGTCTGGGCAAGCTGGTGTAGGGACTCCAAGTTTGTCTGTGACATTTGGCCAGTAGGTGTTTTGCAGACAAGTCGGCATCTTCCATGCAAACTGCAGGCGAATGTGACAGTCTGCTAGTAACCAAAGCAATCTCAAGGAGGTTTTTGGTGCATAACTGTTTACATCTTTGGAACTGATTTCATCTAGCAAGATCCAGTGATAGCCAGGAACCACTTGCCACCAGTGACTTGTGATTGCCAAGGTGTCTTGACCGATCTCTAGGCCTGTGTGACTGGAACTTTTGTGACATATTTCGCAATCTAGAGGAACCACTCACCAGTTGTCAGGGGATGGCCAACTGGTCTTTAGTCTTAGTAGAAAGGAACAAGACTGTTGCCCAGTGATTTAAAGTCCTCTTTTCAGATTAAAGTAGATTTTGCATTTCATTTGGAACTGAAAGTTTCAAGGCTACATTCATACTGATCCGATTTTTTTTGCCCATATGTGACCCATATCTGATTTTTTTTTCATGACAGTCTGAACAGCACAAATCAGATTCAAGCTGCATTTTATCTGACTTTTATGTCTTTGAAGTGAGGCAGATGCCATAACTTTGCGCTGAAGGAGGCGAGACGCAGCAAGATCAAATGTAAACAATGGATGAAACAAGGATGATCGACAGCGCTGATCGAGCTGGTCAGTCTAAAGAAAGTGAGGTTTTACTCACATGCTGACATGTTTAGTATCCATAGTTACTTCAGTAAACACAGCGTGTTGGGTGCGACGTCACGTCTTCTTCTGCGCATGCGGCCAGAGACTGTTCACACAGGAGTCAGATGGCAGTCGCTTTTAAGTATAATGTGAATGACCACACAAAACAGTCTGCTCTCAGCAAAAAATTGGAATTGAGCTTTAAGACCTGCAGTCTGAATGTAACCCTTGGGTCTGAAGGAAGAGTAGAGAGGCAGAATCCAAGGCATTTAAAGTCAAGTGTGATGTTTCCGCAGTCTCTAAAATGACCGTAGCCATGGATCTGAGGGTGAAGGGTTGTCTACCTGTTTACTTTGGCCATGTGAGCAACTAGCAATCAGTCCAGGGTGTACCACTCAATATCAACTTGGATAGATCTGCCTCCCGGTGCCCTTGTTGGGTTGGCTAAGCAGTTAAGACAATTTTTCATGAAGACAATGTGAAATATTTCATGAATGCTCAGACATGTTGGAATTGTAACAAATAAATTCTTTCTCCAAATTATGTATTACAAAATAATCAGGGCCTGAGCACCATTGTTGCTGATCTGCTGTTGGTTCTGCCCATCTACTCCCAAGTGACCAGCACATCAGCCTGGCTGAGAAACAGTAAATGGTTTGATTCAGCTGCCAGCTCTGCCTGGCCATTAGGTACCAACAGGCGGTCTCTCTCCATGTAAACCTCCTGTAAACAAATGAGCCAGTCATCACTTTGAACTGTGAAAGAACACATCAAACTCTATCCTTCACTCCATTCTCCAGTCTAAACATAACCAGTCCCCTTCATCTCATCCCCCAACTCCCTCTGCAACCCATAACTTGGCTCACTCCTGCACAGTGTATAATGAATCTGAATCAAATCCGTGCCCTTCCAACACAAAAATGCACTGTATATCTCATTGTGGCTAGTTCTGCTGTGTACTTATTAATTTCAAGTTACTTATAATTCCTTGAATAGTTACAGGAAAGTAGGGTAAAGGTTGGCATAGCATTATGTGACTGTAGTGTGCATCCTTGTGTCTTATTTGTGTCTGTGTATGTATGTATGTATATGAAGTCTGAAAGAGAGGATAAGAAGAAACAGGAGCATGTGTTTGACACAAATGGCATAGTGGAGGGGTACACTAATAGGCCCCAGAACTTCCCTAAGCAGCACCCAACATAGAAGAACAACTATGGCCTTTGTTGGTCACCCCGTGGATCTCACACACAGTTAATATAGACTTTTCCCACTGACTCTGCCAAGAGTCTGAAGTCATTTAATGAAGTGGCGGCTGAGTTTAGAAGGAGCCAGTGTGCTCACTGCTTGCACTGACAGAATGGAAAATGTCTGTGTTATGCAGCGAACAGCAAGTGACAAGAGGAGTGTGTTCTGATACCTCTCTGCACATACACACTCGGATTAAGAACACACACGTATGCAGGCACATTAAAGCTTCATGAGGAGAGACACGGCAATTATACAAATTCGCACATGCATTTTTTTTTTCTGGATGGTTATGGCTCTTTCATTCAGGGATGCATCATCAGGTCTGTAATCAGCTGTGACTGAGTCTGACAACATCAAAGTTCCCTCCTGAACTCACAACAACTTAGCGTTTGGTCTCTGCTTTGTCTCTGTGTGTACAATAAGAGAGCGACTCTGGTAAATAAAAATTCTCAAGGCCTAAACTGGGGACATTAGTGGCACTTGTGTACTTATAGTGAATACACCTAATTGTTTCACAGATTCTTTGTAGTTATCGCTTTGTTTGGCTCATTTATTATAGCTAAACCTCACCTTTCATGTCCATTTTCACGGCTGTCTATTTATCCACTTCTGCTGTGAAAGGACAGTATCTCTGTATGTATTTGGTCACACTTCTTTTCAAGTCCCTGTCTTTTCATCTATCTATGAGCAGATTGCAGTCTGTTTTGGTGTCCTATTGTGCAGCTGTCAGTTATTTCCAAACACTCGAGTGTCATTTGCTTCAGATTCCATCCCTTTCAATTCTCACTTCTTTTCTATGGCTCCACCAGCGTACATCTCATTGAGTGGGCATCAGCAGGCATATTCATTCTTCTCCATTTCTAAAAGCACATTGCTTTTTCATAGCAGCCATAAGCCTCCTTTTTAAATCCACAGACAATGTGTTTTTGTCCATCCTCCTCCATCCTTTTCAGTTGAGAGTGCAGGGATTCTCCCTCTTTTTCTCTTACTCTCTCTCTCTCTTTCTCTCTCTCTCTCCATCTTTCTTTCCTTCTCTCTCTCTCTTTCCTAGGGCATCTGGGCGGACCTCTGAGCATGGTGCTTCTCTTGAAGCTCAATTGTCTGCCTGTAATGAGCCATGATGAAATATAACAGACTGAAATGTAATAATTCATGTGGGCCTCAGTGAGGAGCACGTGGCTAGCGGTTGGCTCCGTCTGTGATATCCTCTTCCTCAGCTCTCAGAACAATGCTCTGGTCCTGCCAGCACCACTCACCCTGCTCCGGTCCAGCGATCTTGTTGTGCTATTCTCTCGCCGTTCGCTCACTTCTATTCAGAGTCACTTAACTTTGGAAGGCCATCTGATCACTGGCATGCCAGCGTATCTCTTTTGGAAACACGGCAAACTGTCTCCTTGGACCCACTGTCTTCTTTCAATCCCTTCATTCTTTACTCCTCACCTCCTCCTTTTTATGTTTGGGTCATCTTTTCAGGCGTTTGACCCCTAGCTGAACTTGTCAGAGGAAGTCTAACCGTATCAACAGCTTCCTCGATACTGTATGACATCCCATCTCTGTTTTTGATTTTTCTGATTGCATTGTCTGTAACTTCTGATGATTATGCCAGGAAGACAAGATTGTTTTATGCCCTTTATTTATGCAAGGAAAGTTAAACAACATGCTCCTCTGAAATACCCTGTTTCAAATTCAGGCAGGACACACACTTTGGAGCTTTACAGATTTTACCATTATTGAGGATACTGAGCATCTTAAGGAAAATGGTAATGTATCTTCCTTGAGAGTACATTGGCAGAAGTTGTCTGGAGCTTTTGTTACTTCTTTTGGCTAACCTTGATCTTTAATTTAAACTAACATTTCCTCTTTCTACTTTATATGGCAGTGTTACCTCAATACTGTAACCCCAGTGATAAATGGACAGGTACATCTATAGCACTTTTCTACTCTAACTGAGCACTCAAAGTGTGTTTTACCACAAGCCTCATTCACCCATTCACACGGTCCCCAAGGACACTTTGGCATGGAGACTGGAGAAGCCAGGGATTGAACCACCAGCCTTCCTATTGGAAGAGGACCTTCTCTACCTCCTGAGCCACAACACACACACACACACACACACACACACACACACACACGATCTCCGTCCAAATCCAAGTTGCTGTTTTCTTGCAACATCAGGAATCAAATAATTTTAAACTTATGAGATATGCTGAAACTCTATTTGATGACAAGATTTTGAGTCTCCTTATTCAGTAACTTTTTCAAAGGAACACTAAGAAATTAGAATTAAAAATTAGAAACCTATGACAGCCAGGCAGTTGAATAGACTATATTATTGAAGGATAGCATCTTATATTAATTCAAACATGCTTGGTAGGCTGCTTGTCTCCTTTAAGGTTGTGCTTTCCTATGACAAATTATGTGGTGTGGATGTTGGTGGTAGAAGATGGCAGTGTAGACTAGGAGGGCAAGGGGACTGAACAGAGACTCAATTGATGCTCCAGACCAGCAGTTCGGGGTTTTGACGCAGAGCTTGTGTGCGTTTGTGTGTGTGTGTGTGTCTGTGTTTATGTACATTCCAGTATACTGTATAGACTCTTGTCTGCATGATGACCCTCTTTAATACTGTGCTCGATTTGAAAGAGAACAAGACAGTAATATCACGGAAAATGTATATTTTATATTATTTACTCATCAGTCAGCCCAACAGCATTTCACGCTTCAACTCACCTTGATCTAACATGATGGGATTAAAGGCAGATTAAAAGAAAATCCAATAAGAAGTATCTTAGCTTTAGAATTGATTTGCTAAGTCTCTGTAACTGTAGAGGGAACATTATTCTTCCAAATACTGCCTTTTTTGATACTTTGGTGACAATGGTAGTCTAGCACTTGGGTCCAAAATTGTTAAGAAGGGTTGAGATCTGGTGACCAGAAATCTGGAAATCACAGAGGGACAGCTGCCAGTTTAATTTATGTGAATGTTGAATTGAATGTTGTTTTGACATACAGCTCCAACATAGAAGTTAATATGTACTGGTTTCCACTACAAGGATAGTGGTGTAAAATTTTTATGACAGTAGTGCAAAGATTTTACACCAGGTGCCCTTCACGATGCAATGCTCCCCATTTACCCAAGTTTGGGACCAGCACAAGGAGTACACTGGCATGTGGGCCCCCTCATGACTGGGCTACAAGGATAGTTGACATGTAAGGGTAAATTAGCATTTTCAAGAGATTAATCATGTGGCATTTTCTTTCTGAGAATGTGCATGCATGCTGAGTGGAAGAGGAAGCTTAGAAATCAAATTTACCCCTAAATCAAGTTCACATAATTTTCCTCTGGACTGTAGTGCTATTTATTCATCTAAATCATTTTGGTGTGATTTGCCTAGTTTCCCAGTTTTGAAGATTTCCACTATTTCAATGTCTTTTCTTGAATAAAAAGGAACCAAATTGCAATCACTTTATGGTGCTCAGCAGCTTTTTCTCTTTTCAGAAATTATGACCTAGTACTTAGTAAAAAAAAGAAATCTACCTTTCAGCTTTTCCCTTCTATTCTCTACCAAGGGGTCACCACAGCGGACAAATCCACATTGGTAACTTGGCAGAGGTTTTACGCCGGATGCCCTTCCTGACACAACCCTCAGCGGTGAGTGGGGCTTCTGTCCCCACCTGGAATCGAACCAGGAAAATTATGACCTGGTACTCAGTATAAAAAAAAAAAAAAAAAATCAAAACCTTCCTGGAAGCAGTTTCACATAAGTACTTTTTCCCCCCACCAAACTGTTCTCATTAGCCATATCCCATGTGTTGACAGATATTCGTTGACCACAAGGTATATAACATTTAGTTTCATTATATTGAAAGGTTCATGGATGTAGTGAAGGAGGACATGCAGAGGGTGGGTGTGAGGGAAGAGGATGCAAGGGATAGGGTGAGATGGAGGCAGATGATCCGCTGTGGCGACCCCTAACGGGAACAGCCGAAAGAAGAAGAAGAACATAACG
>VUQH01078166.1:16909-31160 GCA_015106775.1 Etroplus canarensis
GAAATGAGTACATCAGAGGGACAGCTCATGTTGAGAAGTTTGGAGACAAAGTCAGAGAGGCAAGGCTGAGATGGTTTGGACATGTTTAGAGGAGGGATAGTGGATATATTGGACAAAGGATGTTGAGGATGGAGCTGCCAGGCAGGAGGAAAAGAGGAAGACCACAGAGAAGATTGATGGATGTAGTGAAGGAGGACATGCAGAGGGTGGGTGTGAGGGTGGGTGTGAGGGAAGAGGATGCAAGGGATAGGGTGAGATGGAGGCAGATGATCCGCTGTGGCGACCCCTAACGGGAACAGCCGAAAGAAGAAGAAGATATTGAAAGGTAAAAAGACATGACTATAGCCAGTAGCTCCAAAACTGAGCAACTGACACTAGAACAATCTATATAGACATACACCTGCAAGGAAGAGGAAAAAAAATGTAAATTTGATTTTGGGGTGAACTGCCCCTTATGTTTACATAGAGCTTCAGCTTAGCGGGAAAGTTGCATTGGCAAATACAACACAAATGGACAGAGAACTAAGAAAGATTACAGAGTAAAATGGAGTCTAACTGTAAGCGTGCTTTGAGTGTGCCAGTTCTCCAGTTTGGTGGTCTTCCTCTGAAGGTTGTTAATTAGTCCAGAATGTAGACTACAGTTCTACTGCCAACACTGATGAAAAGAGGAGAGAGAGAGAGAGAGAGAGAGAGAGAGTAAACTGTATAGCTGCCAAGAAGGAGGAATTTGTGATAGGTTGAGAGTGGTTCCAAATGGTGGAGCAAAGCATGGAGACTCCCAGAGTTCCTGCCTCCTGACCCATGTGTTTGCTGCAGGCCCCTTTAACAGCAGAGTCAGACATAGAGAGAACTGTACAGAGAAGAACTGTTGACAAGAGCCCTAGACACAATGAGAAATGTATGTGTCAAGACTCAGCAAATGGAGTGCCTTAATTAATTTTAAATCTACCTTTATTCATTAGGGGTGTTCATCCTATCCCATTCTCAGTATTCAATGTAATGTGGAACATCCATGTGCAGACTGCATGATATGTTGGCTACAATGCTGCATGTTAACATTAAATAGTACAATTAAGATCGGACAAATGTTACAGTACAGTTTAGTAAAGTTAGATGGGACTGAAGCTGCTTAGGAGGAAGTGTAGAAGCCCACACAAACTAGTGCTCTGGCTACACATCCATCTGCGTTTCACACAATGGAGGCATCAGTCCTCCCTCACTCTAAGGCTTTACCCAAGGAAATTAATGTTTACTCTTGTTATTTGATGGTTCCTTTTTATGTTTTTGTGGTGTAAAGAGATCTAGGATTGCACTGAAAAGGCATTAGCTCCCTCTAAAGATATTGCTCAATAGACTGTCAGATGTTGCTTTGGCACATACACTGCATGGCTATAGGTTAAGTCAGGTGTGTGATCAATGCGGCTTTATTCAAGATTTTCACACAAAACAACATTTAGGCATTCCTAAAACTGTGCCAAATTGCTGCACTGCAGTTCTTCAAGCACACAGTGAGACGAAAGACAAAGATAATTCAACTCAGTCCAGTGTAGACCATTTTCCTCATGGTATGTCACAATTATTTTGTGACTTACATAACCACAGTTAGATGTCACAAAGGTGCTTTTTGGGATGTGTGAACTGCCTGAGGCATGTATACGGTAAAAGTAGCTGAAAAGGTCAGTATCCTAAAGTACCAGTGTGTCACTAAAACACACTGCACCACACCTTCTTCAGCACTGCACAGATCCTAAGAGTGGAGAAGTTGGATGGAAAATCGTATTATGTCATCCCAGTTGCATCCTCCATGACCAGCCGCACTGTGGTGCTTTGTGTACAGCAGACTGATGAGCTTGAAAAATGGATGAATTGTTAAACCCTGTAGTGATGCAGAAATGTGGAAATTTGGGTGACAGATATTTTTATTTTTGGTTTATCATTTTCTTACAGTTAATCGAATAATTCATTTATATAACTGTCAATTTAAAAATTAAATTAAAAAAATAGCAGCTTATCAGAATTCCAAATTTTCACATAGATTGTGTTTGTCCATCCAAAAGAGCAGTACGCAAAAAGTCGTCATTTTTGTGTGTTTAATGGAAACACGGCTGTTAAAAAATCTAATCTTTTTTGCCCGTCAATTGCTAAAAGGTTGTCTAACCACTTCACGACTACAAATATGTATTGAAATCAGAGGATCTGAAAGTCCAGGGATGATATGTTTAAAGTTTAGAATTTGTAATCATTTTTCATCTTCCTCTAGGTCACTCTCTCACTCACTCTCTCTCTGTTCTGCCTCCTAACATCTGCTCCCAGCCAGCCACCTGTCTCCTGTCAAATGCAATATTAATGTACGCCATACACTTGTTAATTATTTCCCCTGAATGTAGTCATGTCAAGCCGAATATGGGTAACAGGATTGTAAAGAACCATTTTATTAGAGGTGATCACTCTCTCCCCCCCCCTTCTTTTCTCATTGTCCAAATGCAGTCTCTTAGGTCTTTCTATCCACTAAAGTGGTATGGTGTATGTGTGAGTATCAGTCTGTGTGAACTCAGCGTGCCTCCATACACGAACTAGAGCTTGTTTCCCAGGAGACGCACAACTGCGTGTGCTAGGAGGGTGGCAGAGGGATGGTCGGAGGGGCTGATGGTGGGGATGGGGTAATGGAGGGGTGGCATGTCGAACTGGGGATGGAAAGGATGGGGGGGGCATTGAGGGGTAAAGTAATGAGAGGTGTTGTGGGAGGGGAGCTGCGGAGGAGGTGGCAGCAAAGCAAGGCAAGGCCAAGCGGGTGGCATGGCAGTGGGGCCTCCTTGTGTCCTGGACTCCCTTGTCCCTCCTGGTCCCTTTTGCGGACAGCATCTGCAGCCTGTTTTACATGCAAAACACACCCTGCAGAGAGGGCGTCTACACATGGGGCTAAGGGGAGAAGAAGAAAAGCATTCCTGAGGCAGTGCTGGGAGAAGAGGGAGGTGGGTATCTTCAACAGCCTCACTCAACCAGTGTCTCTCCCAGATGAAGCCATGGGGGGATGCAGTAATGAGGGATGAGAGGATAAATTCACTGCAGATTATTTTGCATTGAATCTGGCTTGAGCTCATTTCCACACATGGCCAGTGCTATTGTTTTTTTTTTTGCCTGACAAGAGCTTAGTTTCATTCACACTAGAACTGACTGTCAACAGCTTTGCACTCATGTGTGATTTTCTGTTTAGTGCAAGAGCAAACTATTATGTGAGTGGAACGTAACAGGACAAGAAAAAACTGTAGCTAGAGCTGTTTTTCAGTATTTAAAGAAAGGAAGTATTTATTTACTCTGTCACTTGTTTTGGTTGTTTTCTGGTGTGTTTCTGTCACTTACCACTTCTCCTTACCAGAGGGCAATGTTGTCCTAGAACTAGTTAATTCACAGTTGTCCCCAGTGCTACCAGCATGAAGTCCCATTGTTAATAGAAAAAACAATGATGGAAAACCAAGACCTAAAATTATAATAATGTATTTTATTCAATGGCTTTCTCTTTTTCCATTTTCCTTCCATTATGCACAGCGTTGGGTCA
The DNA here is from genome assembly GCA_015106775.1 of Etroplus canarensis. Lineage (NCBI taxonomy): Eukaryota > Metazoa > Chordata > Actinopteri > Cichliformes > Cichlidae > Etroplus > Etroplus canarensis. The sequence continues at coordinate 20,466 of VUQH01078166.1, forward strand.
CTTTGCTGCCCTGAACAATGTATTCAACACTAACCAGATGTCACGGCATGTGAGTCATCTCATGCAGAGGACACAGTGTGTGTGTGTTGTGAAGGAAATGCCACCTGCCAAGCAAAGCACACACGTGTATACACTTCACATCCACACACTGGATATTTTCTAATAATGTTTTGCCGTAATCCCAATGTAACAACGTGTGTTGGTCAGGGATGGCCGTTGATAAGGTTTTATTGACACTTCTTCCATTTCCATATTTCATGTAAGTCCAATTATTTATTGATTCTCTTATTGATATAAAATCCTTTTTCTCTGTGTATGCGTGTGTGGAAAAACGTGCCATCGCCAGTAAAAGAAGTTGACAAGCTTAGAGGCATATGATTCCAATGAATTGAACAATTTGGAAATTGTTCTTAACTGGAACAGTTTCTCAATTCCCATCTTTAGCACTGGTCACATGTCATTTCTTTCAAGTCAGGTCACATTATAGCAGACACTGTCTTTTAGGAGTGTTTGAGAAAATACCTCAAAGACACTTTAATGCATCACAGCAATTGTAGTCAGAGCTTGACTGTCATTTTGTGCCTACTTTTTCTGGAGTCAGCCTGAGGTCACCAAATGTCTTGGCTTTGCATACTCTGCCAGCGCTTGGGGAGAGGTATAATTGACTCATTGTAGGGATTTGGGATCCTCATGTGACATTTGGTAGTGTTTCAACTGACGCAGGATAGGTTGTCTTTCTTTGTCAGCCCTGATGGGAAAATGGGAAGGAATTTTAAATGTAGTTTTGGTGCCACTTGTCTGTGTCACCCCATCCATCTACACGGAGATGTTTTTTCATCCTAGATTTTTAAAGACTCACAACAGATGTCTTTATTAGTTGCAACTTTGACACATTATCCTCTAGACAGATAATTGGCCTCTGATGTTACTAAACGCAACAAAAGTGAGTTCACTGAAATAAAACTGGATGTGTTTTCACCCTTTTCTTTTATCTGTCTTCCCTTGTGCTCAGCTTTATGTCACCATAAAAAGCATAAATGGGAACGCACCGGTCCAGTAGCTAGATTGGTGACAATGGGCGGATCTGTCAAATTCAGTTCTATGTTGTTCTATATACTAAGCCATATTTCAGCAGCAGTGTTATTGGTTGCTACAGAGAGAGCTAACCTAAAAAGGGAGAATCTTACAGCAAAGAGTCAGCACTTTGCAAGTATTTTTCACTTGATTTGCCTTTGCAGTAGTTTGTGATTTAACTGCAAACAGCTGTCAGATGAGTAGACAGCTGAAAAAAAAACTACCGGTTTCTCACATGCTGGCCCTCTCATTTATGTCAGGTTAACACAATGAATTGTCATTACTTGATTTATATTATATTACTTCATGTGTCTTTTGTGTGCTTCGCTCACATATGTGAAGACACATAAACGGCAACAGTACGCTGTAAAGACTCTCACACTGAGCTGAAATGAAACTAGAGCAAAGAAATAAGGGAAATAACAGGAAAACAATTTTTTTGTTTTCCTGTTTATTTATCTTGGTCTTGTTGTTATGGGTTTTTTTTACTGATGAACAATAATTCAATAATCCTATAAACTTAAATGTCTTTTTACCCTTATTTTTTACATTTTATTTTTAAGTTTGTGAAGCCATATTTAAATCAAGCCTGATGTTTCCTTCCATATTAAAGAATCATTCCAAATCTCTTCCTCAGAATGAGAATGAAACACTGGTATTGAAATAGTACTTGATACCCAAAGAAAGGTGCGCTATATGGACAAAAATATTGGGACATTACACCTGCAAGAGCTTTTATGACATCCCATTATAAAGTTGTTTGCATTAATGTGTAGTTTTTTCCCAGTTGCAACTATAACCGCTTCTACTCTTCTGGGGAGGCTTTCAACAAGATTTTGGAGTGCGTCTGTGGGAATTTTTGCCAGAAGAGCATTTGAGAGATCAGGCACTGATGGTGGATAAGAGAGCCTGGCTCAAAATCTCCATTCTAGTTTATTACCTCAGTCAAGGTTTGATGGAGGTTATGTTTTCATCAGCATTGGTTTGTCTGTTTGTTTGTTGTTTTGGTTGTGTGCAAAATAGCTCAAAAAGTTATGAATGGATTTGGCTGATTTTTTTTTTTTATGGATTTTGCTTCATAAAAGGAAGAGGTGATTAAATTTTGGGAAGAATTGGGTGATGGGATCATGCCGAAAAAAAATCACCAGTCTGATGTCCCTACATATCATGACTATGAGAAAGTGTGTGTGTGTGCATGAGCACAAGCGTTGTAGAGAGATCAAAGGCTCGAGCTGCTTGACAGAGGTCTGTGCTCTCTGAGTGCTTTTCTAGTTCCAAATGTGTTCAGTGGGGTTGATGTCAAGGCTCTGATTCAAGATTCAAGAGCTTTTTATTGTCATTTCAACCATATATAGCTGACGTAGAACATAGTGAAATGAGATGGCGTTTCTCCAGGACCTGGTGCAACATATAAACATATAGACATATGACAGGAGGGTTTTTTTTTTCACAGTTTAAAATTAAAAATTAAAAATTTAAAAATAAATAAAATGCAACGTGTGCAACATACTGCAATAGTTGCAAACAATGTGTGGGCCAGTCAAGTTCTTCGCACCAGACTCATCCAGCCATGTGTTTATGGACCTTGGTTTGTGCACACTCATGCTGGAATAGAAAAGGGCCTTCCCCAAACTGTTCCCACTAAATTGGAAGTATAGAATTGTCTAAAATGTCTTGGAAAGCTGAAACCTCAAGATTTCCCTAGAACTTATGGACCCATGCCAGCCCCAGACATCTGAATCAGAATACTTTATTAATCCCTTTGGGGAAATTGTATTGTGTTACAGATGCTCAGAAATAAATAAATAAATAAATAAATAAATAAACAAACCTGCCTGTATGAATTGCAATATGTAACATAAATAACTGTAAAGGTAAACACTGTATAGAATATGTAATATATACAATATGAAGCTGTCAAGGAGTCACAGTGAGTTTGATGGCCACAGGTAGGAATGATTTCCTGTGGCGTTCTGTGATGCTTCTTGTTGGAATAAGTCTACTGCTGTGCCTGCCAGATAGAGGAGTGTGATTCGTTACACTTTTTTGAAAGAATCTTGAAAGAATGTGGTTACAGAATCAAGATTAAATGAACAACAGCAAGCTACTATAGCAGCCTTGTCCACAGTTTCCAAATGACCCACCACACTCCTATCACACTCTGTCTTTTCCATTCCCGCAGAAGGAAGCTTCCTCTTTTTTGGCTCTCCCTGGAGAAGTAAATTGTGTAAGATTGCTTTCTTTGTGTAACTAGTGTGTGCAATAATAAACTGAGGAAATGAGTGCTATTGCCTCACCTAATGTTAGCATTATACATAACAGGAGATAGATTGGTGCTGGTTCATGTTGCAGAGGGCAGGTTGTCACGAGCAGTAGTTTTGTGGAGAGAAGGGTGAGCCATTTCCATGCCATCATGTCAATCAAACCAGAATTTGTCATCCATCTACAAATTTTAAATAAATGGAATGGAAGTTGTTTTTGTGATTCATTTGGTGTGAAAAGCTCAGCGTTGATGTGAATCCTCTTAAGAGGCTATTTTTGAAAGAAACCATACTGTTTCTTTCAAAAAATAAAATTTTGTTTAAACATTCTGCAGATGTGTCTCTTCTAAATATTATATGGGGTCTTGATCTGCCTTAGTAGCACAGTCAGGGCAATAAAAAAAAGCAATATATAGTCATATGAAAAGGAATCACATGTCTCTATGCCATCCTTTGAAAAACTAAGTACACCCTATGATTCAATATTTTGTAGAACCACTTTTAGTACCAATAATTGAAGTACTTGGTTTCTGTATGACCTTCAGTCTTTTACATCCTTGTGGAGGAATTTTGACTCACCCTTCTTTACAACGTTGACTCATTTCATTGCAGTTATTCCTTTTTGTTCTTTTCTTTAGTTCAGGTCTTCGTTGTCAAAGTTGTGGAGGTCCTTCTTGTGCGATGATATAGCTGTTGGTGTATGAACACTACACCTCTGGGGAATCCCCTTTGGCAGATCTGAAGAATCTAGATCTGATTGGGGTTTCTTAAGTCTGACATCTCTCTGGCCTCCAGTCCATATGTGGTTTAGGAGGTAGAGTGGGTTGTTGAAAGACAACCCGATTTGATCCCTGACTTCTCCAGTCTACATGCCAAAGTGTCTTTGGGCAAGACACTGAACCCCAAATTGCTCCCGATGCATCAATCGGAGTGTGAATGCGTGTGTGATTGTTTAATGCGCTTAAGGCATAGAATAAAGTGCTGTATGAATGTGTGTGTGATTGGGTGAATGAGGCTTGTAGTTAAAAAGCACTTGGAGTGCTTAGTTAGAGTAGAAAAGCATTACATAAGTACCAGTTCATTTACTACACATATGGGTCTCTAATTGGTGAGTCTCATAAGGTCACCAGGTACAGGCAGGTCTTGAACTCGTGACTCTCAGCAAACCTCTGGTTGTTTTCCGATGCACTGAGCCACTAAGATGTGATTGAAGTGCAGACGTTTAGACTCTCAGGTTTACCAAACAATGTTGCGTCAACACTTAAAAATTTTCAGACAGTTTATAAATAGATCCTCCAAAGGGTAGCTAAACTACTTGATTAATCCCATTTAGATCACTACTCCCCAACAGTGATTGCACAGCCCTAAGTAACAAGCTCCAAGCTTGGATATGACTCTTGGATTCTTGGATGCTGCACATGTTCTGAGTTCTGCAGCTGGAGATACTGGGAATGCTAGCTGATGATGAATAGCTGTCTGGCAGGTTCACTGTTGTGTTATGGGCCAAAAATAGGAAATCCAGGAATCATCTTTTGTGTCCTCTTCCAGCACATATATCTCACATGGCTGCATAATAAAAAGGAAACCCCACATTTACCAGCAAAATGGTAAATGTGGGGTTTCCTTTTTTAAAAATTAATATTTCACTTTTTGTTTGTTCCCTCTCTTTTACTTGTTTTTGCTTTTCTCTTGCTGTGGTGAAACAGCCTCTGTCATGCCCAATTCCAGATGTTTACGTTGCTGAGAACGGAAGAGGTAAACCATTGTATAATTACAAATGTACACAATTAAGATCCAGTTTTAAGAGCAGCTCTAATCTTAGTTGCTGAGCAGCCCTTCTGGGATGCTCAAAGAGTTTTATGGAGTTGTGTGGAGCAGTGCATGGTCCACTGTGTAGCATCCTCAAATGGAAACTCCTATAAAATAATCCAGTCTTCTCTTTAAAAGGGGATGTTTTACTTTGCTGTTTTGGAATTTGCGTTTGTGCACTTCACAGCCCATGCGGTCTCCAGTGCTCACACCCCCAACAGGAATGCTGTGTATGTGTGTAGCATACAGGCATGCTTATAATTTTACTTTCTGTGTTTCTGTGTGCATCCTTCTGTGTATATGTGTCAGAAAAAGTTTCAGCAAATTCATATGTGTCTCATTAATACAGATGACAACATCCCCAAAGCGTGGAAAAAAACAAACAGCAATAAAAAACAAGCAACAATACAATCACAGAGAGATTCAGAGAGATGGTGTCTTTAATGAACAACAGAGCTCTTTCATGGAATTTAATGTCATTTGATTGCATTCAGTGTATGGTGGTTTACATTAAAAGTTTGCCTTGAGTTTGTTCTCCAAAAGTCATATTTCCATTGCAGCTAGTAATTGTGGGTTTTCTATATCCATGACTGCAGATGTAGCCACTTAAGTCGCTTTCCATTGCCTGTATTGTGCCATCATTTCCAGCATCATGTGTGGCGGCCCAAAGCAAGCCCCTATGAACACCCATACTTTAATCTATGATCATGTTCTGGGAAAGCAAGGCTTACTGTTCTGCAGAATTAAGCATTTGAACCTGATACCTTCCTTAGACCCTCCACAATTATTATTATTATTTTGTATTTATTTCCGCATACTAACCTAAAACAGCTCAGTGCTTTCTCTTGTTTACAGTTATCCAAAATAGTTTGTCTCTTTTTATCCTCCTTTCTTTTAAGTCACACTTCTTTGACACCAGAGGCGGGATAGAAGCCACAAGTGGTCTCTCCCTGTAATTTTCCATGTCTCCCTAAGCACAGAGCATAAGCAGATGGAAATGCAGCTTACTATCCATATGTGTGCATGCACATGTGTCTGTGTTTTGAAATACACAATACTGTCATGTTCACCATCTCTACTTTGTTCTCAGTATTTCCTATCCTTGCTTAGTTCCTATTTGATGATGCAACCTAAATGTCATCGGGCAATGTTGCAACTACTGTTCGTTGCAATTTCAGAGCCTGAAATGAACTTGAACCTCAGTGATAACAAATCCTCAACCACACTCAACCCTCATACTTCTTCCTCTCTCTCTCCACCCATCCTGCCTCTTCCAGGTTTGTTGAGGGTGACCTGGCTAGTGATCCCAGTGTCATCCCTCTTATTCTGAATAAGCAGGAGCACACACAAGCACACACACACACACACACACACACACACACACACACACACACACACACACACACACACAATACCCCCCAGCCAGACGTCCCTGTCTTGTCCCAGCTAGCTAGCGGCTGCAGAGCGAGGGAACAGGAGGCCCCACGACAGAGCCAGCTGTTCCAGGCTCCCTTACTGCCCTGGGCCCCACATTCCCTCATTCAAGGGAGCTTTGTAGTTCTGACATCTTGGAACAGTTGAGCAGCTCAGCTTCTAATGCTGCTGTAATGGTGAGAGAGGGAGAGACGGAGAGAGGGAGGGGAAGAAAAAAGAATGAGACAGGCTTTATGTGTGCTTGCTTGTTACGCTCAATCTCTCCACTCCTCCCTCCTGCTATCCCTCCTGCCCCCTCCTCTTGAATCTCCTTACTGTACTTTACCAGAGTCTACATTTGGGTGTTATGATTATATCCCATTAAGATTGCACTTCAGCAAATTTTGTCCAGTATCTGGACCATAATGTGCTTGACTCATTTTGTAGAATCACACTATGTTGGGCTAAACTGCAATATAATAATCTTTGATTTTCCATCTTTTCTATCATAATGTTCCGTACAGCATTGAATCTGTTAGCTGAACTCTATTCCAGACAGTCTGAGCCTCACTGTGGTGTAATGTGTTTATACCAGGAGCACAGTGTATTTGTGGGAGTCTGCTAGACTGGTTAGATCATACTTCACTGCACTGAACTACACTGTACTTTACGGTGTGGCTGTACCTTTTGCCAGTGATTGCATCCTAACCATGTACAGGAGCTGTGTTTTGTGAACTGTAAAACAATCAACTGTTGAGATGTACTGTACTCTACTGTAAGTATGACTCCCCTCTGTCTTCTTCACTGCAATCCAGCTGCCAGTTTCTATAGGAAGAAAAGCTTGTGGATCATGAATCTAAAGCAAGTTCACAGAAATCAAGGGGATGTAGTTTGAGAGGAAAAGGAAGGAAAATGTTTTCTCTGTAGTTCTGTTTATTCACTTGTGACGCATTAATGAAATGAAAGAGTGTTATCTTATGAAGTTAAACCTCCTTTAATAGTAGCCTAAGGCCTTATTATTGGCAAGAAGTTCAGTGTCATTACTGAGTGCCAATGTTTAAAAGCAGTCAGGAAAAGCTTGCACTCATTTTAGGCTTGGCAGGCAACACCTTTTACCTGCCAACAGTGTGCTGCTGTTGTTTGCACTTAAATACTTTCTGCGTGTTCATTTGGTATGCTCTCATTCCCAAAGCTATCTCTGTCACAACCTATAATATGGATGATTGGCGTAGTTTTCATGGCGCAAAGTTTTAACTTGCTGAACTCCAGGACTTTTGCCAGCCTTGCACTTTGCATGGCCCCATTTCTCTTCAATGACATGCCATTCGGGAAAGCCCAGTTTTATAGGGTAATCAAGAAGGTTTATCTAAAGGTATGGAATTGTAGATCTTGAGACTGGACTAATTGCACTCTCCACTCCCCTGTCACAGTACTGTTTGCTTAGGCCACTTATCCACTGCAATCAGTTCAAGTCACTTTTTGCTCCACGGAAAACTTCATGGGAAACTCTGTCAGATTAGATGCTAAAAGTGGTTTAAACATCCCACCCCAAAACAATTTTGTGTATGTGTGCACATACGCACTTATGTGTATTCACATATGTCTGTAGTAGCCCATTTATGCATGAGTACACGTGTTTTCCTGCCCTTCGTGTGGGAAGGACGTGTGCCTGAAAACAATGCGGCTGGTCACAATTTTTTAAAAAACAAAAAAACCTCCATTTGCAACAAACAAACTGGGTGCACAGCATGAATGAACTCTCTGGTCAATGACATGCAGACCTTTTAAATTCCTCCAAGTACAAGTCCCTCGATTGTCGCTCTGATGGAGCTTTCTTACGCAGATAATGCATAATTTTTCCCTGACATTCCATCATCCTGCAGATGCATTACTTACAAGCAATGAATATCCTCTTGTTTTTTGAGAGGAGGAGAGAAAAAAGGCTTACAAACAGAAAGAAGATCTAAAACAGCCCTTGTTTTTTGGTGTAGTACCTGCTTGTGTCCTTAAGATGGAACTGCTGCATTCATTTTACTGCTTTCCTCTTGACTCTGTTGTGATGCTCATATGTTGCAAAGAGTAAACTGCTTATAAATTATACTTTGCATAGCCTGAAATGGGCTGAAAAATGACTTGATGTAGGTTGAGTAAATGAATGGGAAGACTCCAGAGCTTGGACATAAAAGTATATACATGTGCAATGTCACTATTATGAAACTATCTTATTTAAGCTAGACAGCAGCATTGTGGTACCACCAAGGCATGCTTAGGGGCTTGTACCAATCATATGCTTACAAAAGTCTTCCAGGAAGATTGACTGATAACAAAAATTATGATGCTGCTGCTGACTTGTTTTAGCAGAACATTTCTGAGTTTGAGAAAAATTTGCTGCAGAAAAGAATAACACTGATGGGGCCAGCAGTGTTATTCTTGCTATTATTCTTAACAACAAGTCTGCTTTAAAAACTGGAAATGTGGTTATTTAGGAAGTAAGACAATCCAGTTGAAAGCACTATACAGTTGTATTTTGGGAAGTCTAGGAGGTCCTATTTTTGGAGGTTAACCCACAGAGATTATAAATCATACTTCAGATCCGCTGCTTTAATATGCTTTTTTGAGTCACCCCAAATTTATGGAAGTACAATAATAAATCATTTGCTTAGTTTTCTTCTTGTTGTAAAGACAAAGCGAATTGTAAAGATGTATGCTTTATTTTATGTTTTAAGATGATAACATTAAATAATAAAAAAAGGAACATTTAAGAAAATATATAGTGTTCAGTATAAATGCGTTATTTTGGAATACTGAACAACAATAATAAATAACTTTGATTAGTTTCACATTAAACAGTCAAACTTTATACAGTTAGGTCCATAGGTTTTGGGACAGTGACACATTCTTGTAGTTTTGCCTCTGTACACCACCATAGTGGATTTTAAATCAAGCTGTGAAACTGTGATCAAAGTGCAGACTTTTAGCTTTGAATCAAAGGGTTTGGAGGCCATCATTAGGCTGAAAAACCAAAATAAACCCATCAGAATGATAGCAAAATGATTTGCTCTATTTGATGATTTGGTTCATTTAAATGTAAAAAAAAAAATAATAAAAAAAAGTACCTTCGGCTTCAGATGCCCTTCCTGATGTAACCCACCATGGCGAGAGGGGCTTGTCTCCCCACCTGGAATCGAACCAGGGACCTTTTGAATGTGTAAACCACTACACTAACAGATATTATTTATTACCAGGATGGCATGATAGAGCAGTTGTTAGCACTGTTGCCTCAGGAAAAGAAGGTTCATGTTTTGAATCCACTGTCTGGGTGGGGCCTTTCAGTGTTGAGCTTGTATGTTCTCCTTGTACCTTCATGGGTTTGCTCTGATTCTTCCAGCTTATTCGCACAGTCCAAAGACATCCATGTTAATTGGCCATTCAAAATTGGGAGTGGGTGTAATCGCAAGCCTAAATGGTTGTCTGGCTTTCTGTGTTGATCCTGTGAAAGACTGGCAACTTGTCCAGGGTATACCCTGCTTCTCACTCAAAGACGGCTAGTTTCGTTTAGTTTATTGGGATCCCAATTAGCTACAGCAGTGCATCAGCTGTTCTTGCAGTGTCCCCCGTAGTTCAGTACAGCTGTGGCTCATGAGGTAAAGCGGGTCAACACAAAGGTTGGTGGTTCAATCCCTGACTTCTCCAGTGTACATGTCAAAGTGTCCTTGGGCAATACACTGAATGCATCCATCGGAGTGTGAATGTGTGCATAATAGTTAACTGCGCTTAAGGCATAGAATAAAGTGCTGTATGAATGTGTGTGCATAAGGTGAATGAAGCTTGTAGTAAAAAGTGCTTTGAGTGCTCATTTAGAGTAGAAAAGCGCTATATAAGTACCAGTCCATTTAGTGGTTTACACATTCACCTTACAAGCGAAAGGTCCCTGATTCAATTCCAGGTGGGGACAACCCCCTTCACCATGGAGGGTTGCGTCAGTAAGGGCATCCGGCGTAAAACCTCTGTCAAATTACCAGTGCAGATTAATCCGCTGTGGCGACCCCCTTGGGAAGAATACAAGGGAGCAGCCGAAGGTACCTAATTTGTATATCATACAAACAACTGTAAATATGTGCCACACATAGCTTAAGTC
>VUQH01078166.1:47435-66971 GCA_015106775.1 Etroplus canarensis
AGAAACAGAGCTAGGACTAGGGTTTTTTTTCCCACAGTTTAAAGTTTAAGTTTAAAAGATTTAAAAAGTAAATAAATAAAGTGCAACGTGTGCAACATGTGCAATATTCTCGACAACAACAACAACAACAATAATAATAATAATAATAGGAGTTCTTATTTTCCACCAAAATGTTTATGATTAGTTTTCTGCATAATTCCGTGATCAGTTCAGTTTACTTGATACTGACATTTTTACGATTCACAGTAGTAGGACTTTCAGTAAATACCCAATTTGGTCTTCAGCTTTAATTTCAATTCCCTTTTCCTCCACAAAACAGCTGTAAGAAATGATAACTACAGACATTTTCTTTCTTTTTTCTTTTTTTTGCTTTCTATCACATTGGATTAGAAATGTTTACCTGACTATTATGTTAAAATTCTGGCTCTTTTGGCTTTAGGTTAGTGGAAACTGAAATACGTTATTGAAGGTTCACATTTTGAGACAAGTAAGTGGATAAGACCTGTTCTTCAGCTATCTGTCTAAAATTTTATGCATTTTCCCCAGAATTCTCTGCAAATTGCTGGTTGCTAACACTTCTTGGAGAAATTTCATAGTGTCTATAAGGCCAACGCAAACCTTACTGAAACCCCAACACCATCTCCATGGTCAATAGCGGTCACGCTATGACTGCATAAATAGAAGGAAGGATGCTGACCTCGTTTTGAAGAAGATTAGAGGTCTGGTCAGACCATTACAAAGTGAGAGATTATTGCAATCAAGGAACTCAATGCATCTGTCTTTGTAATATTTTTTTAACAAAGAGCTAATCTGGTTAGTGCATGATTTTGAACACTCAACACTCTTTAGCTATTTACTTTCATGCACATCCAAACTGTCTCAATTGGTGCATGATAAATTTAACGCATCTCTTTGCCCTTCATTGCCTCTTTGCCCCTGATGTCAGCCTCAAAAACCCAGGGATGCTGAAGTGTGACATTAGTCATCTTAAAGAAATGAAACTTAGGCCCAAAAGCCTAAGGTCACTATTGAAGATTATTTTTCTTTTCATTCTTTCTATGTGAAAATGATTCTTGAACACAAACTTCCTCTTGCTAAAATGTCTTTCAAGGACGTCCAAGTAAATTTCAAGAAGTACCTCGAGCTGACATCGAGGACACTACCTCAGAGTTGGTTCAGCTTTTGTTTTGGAACAATTTTTCAACTGTGACAAGATGTTGACAAAAAACACAAGCTGATAGTTATGCAGCATCAAAACATTTGCGCAGTAATGTCTCTTGTGAACTGATAGCTGCAGCTAGCCCTGAATAGTACATTTTTGTTCTCATGCTAGAACTTGAGGAATCTTGGCGTTTCCTGGCTGGTCCATTGAGGACTCTGTGTGTACGTGTGTGGGGGAGTAAGTTAATTTTGGGTTAAAATGGTAATAATTTGTTGATTAATTAACTGACAAGTCCAGAGACTGAGTGATCCAATGTGTTATGCATGATTCTGTAATTGGGTGTTTATAGATCTTGACATGTGCAAAACTCTAAGTTAGCCAACATTGTAATGTTAATGCATGTAAGATGTTTGTAGTTTGGAAAAACAAAGTGGCAAGAGATGCAAGTAATTTTTCTCTTTTATAGTCAGAGATTGAATGATTTTATTCTGTTCAGCAAAGTAACAGTCCTGTCTTCTAGGAAGGCTATATTATGTCTTTATTAAATACTTTTGACAAGATGATGTTATTCAGCACTCACGCTTTTGTCACAAACTTCATATTGAAGCCACATGCACACACATAGATGTTGTCAACCCTAATCCACTACTTTCACACAATAAATCTTACATCTGCAGGTAAAACTGACAGTTCACTGACACCACAAGAGCCTGATGTCATTTTAAATCTGGTCTGTCACTTTTACACAGTCACACCAGCTATGGCACTATGTCACTGCACGCCTGTGCTTCAAAAAGATATGTGAGTGTTTGATGCATTTGTCACCATTGCATTCAGACCTACACGGAGTGCTCCTTTCCCACACAGTTAAAGAAACGCTGCCCAGAGGTCGGATGCCCATTCCCAACCGGCTCACCATTTCAGTGGCTGGAAATCCCCCTGTGCACAAAGAGGCCAGATATGATACCACAGCACTGCAGGCAAGGGAGGGAGCTAGGGACAGTATTGATACGACAAGCACTTCTATCTGGGAAAATCCTTAAGGGAATGCAACCAATTGTTGTTAATTGTATGGGGCCACATTCTGTCCCAAGTGTTGCCGGTATGTGTTACTTGTGTTGAATAGGGGAGACAAGTATACTTACTGGTGATCAGTGCTTGTGTCTTGTTCTTGAATCGTTTTGGTTTTGTGGATTGCTCCATTTTCAGTTGGGGTTGTATCAGTCTTCTGAAGCTCACATGTAATATCACAACTTCACATTGCTCAGAGTGGAGCTTTTGCACATTCACACGCAGTTCTATCATTTTACCTGTAGGCACGTATCTATTTCTAAGCATGTGTTTGAGAAAGTGCTTAATAAATTTATTAGATCACTACCCATTGTAAGGTTTATGCCACAGCTGCCCTAAATTAACAACATTGGTAATTACCAAAATATTTTTTCTGTTTCTGTAATGGTTTATACACCAGTATGTAGAAGTTCTTTACCCAAAATGATATTTTCAATATTAAAATATGATTGTTGTTGTTGTTATCCATGAATTTCCAAATGTACTGTTTTACTAAAAAACAGAAAAATAGTAAAGCACATTATTATTTCTTGGTTAAGATATCAAGTTATAGTTATTTTCTTGCATTCCTGAACAGAAAAAAAAAATTAGAGGTTGACAGTTATGCTTGATTAATTTCTGACTTCTCTAAGAAGCCCAGGAAGCCAGATCAAATTTGGTTATACAAAGGTGAATTTCTCATTTTTGTGACAGGTGGTGTAATACGTTTGTGAAGCACTGTGTATTGAAACTTTGAGCTGTCGCTCAGTAAAATTCCCCTTGGTATTATGCTCTTTGGAAATAAAGTAGAGATTCCAGTAAACTAAAGGGGTGGCAGGGCAAGGATGAGTGGTGGATTAGCTGAAGCGAGGACATGTGCCACTCAGTCCTGGTGGTCCTCTAGGATAGACAAGGTGTTTTTCCTGTTAAGTCCTGTTTATATCCCACTGTGTAAATAACAATGCAACAATAGCTGCGTAATAACAATGCAATTCTGATGCATGGTTATAGACTCTCCTACCTGTTGTTAGTTACACTTTACAGCTCCTTCCCTTGAGAATTGGACTTTTACCTACTGCCATGCTGTGTACATAGTACAAATAGTATTATTCAACCATGAACCACCTATGCTACAAATTAAACTCTCTGAATATTGGGTTTTTATATATTTTATCTTCTTAACTGTATTGTTATCTTCATATTTATATTTATGTATACTTAACGGAGTGGCAACCCCCGGGATTAATAACGTATTCTTATTCTGATTCTGAAGTCACTGTAATTTGTAATAGAAAGACCGATAGAAGCCAGTGAGGCAGGGTCCACAGAGAGAGCCACGATGTGACCACAGAGACATTGTGTTCCCTTGGGTGGTACAATGCACTTCAGACAGAAAGGGGGAGAGATGTACAGCCCAGTATACATCTACTCACCACATCATATTTCTACAGCCATGAATGAGGCCCTCACACAGACACCCCCTCGGCTGCCAGACAGTCAGAGCCAAAACTTTCACAACATGTCTTCTACACAATGCAGAAAAAACTCCTTCGTGGGTTTGCACCGAGCAGAACCCTTGGGGAAGCTAGGGTCTGTCTTCAGACTGCAAGAACACAGAAAGCTTGAGAGTGAGAGAAGGCTTGAAAGAGAAAGAAAGATGGGTTGCTTTTCTCAGAAATCTGGCAAGCAATGTCATATTACTCCTACGTCCTTCATGTGGTCTCAAGCTCTTTATACATTATGTTTGCAAAATTGGTTTTATTATTATTTGTGTTATTTCCCAACCATGGTTTTGATTTGATTATAGATCTGATGGTGAAGGAGTTTAGAGCCCCCGTCATTTTAGTGAAGTTTGACTCTAATGAACAGTGCTTCTTAGGGCTGCATTATGTGAACATGACAGCTATCAGCAAAACTTATCAAAATAAAGCAGTGAAACTGGCCAATGACCAGATGTTTTGGATCCCATTGCTGCAGTTGTAATTAAGTCTGCAGCTGAAGTCAAGCAAGCTCTAATGTTAATGAAAACAAATGATTGTTTCTTAAAACATCCGCAGTTGGTAATTGTTGTAGACCTGCTGTTTATTTATTGATTGATTGAAAGATTGATTGATTGATTGATTGATTGATTGATTGGTTGCTGTTTGTAAGTGAAATTTAATTTTTTTTAAAACAAATATTTATTTTATATTTCTAATCATTTTTTCATTTAGTTTAAATTCAAAATTTAGATATTTTTATTTAATGACTCCAAGGTAAAAAAAAAAAAATTATAAAAACAACAAGTAAGTAATTTGATGTGGTTCACTGTTTTGTTTTTAACATACAAAATGAATAAATCACCAATGGAGTATTTTGATGAGGTCATTTTGAAATTTCCCCAAATTGTGCATCAACTAGTTTACAAGACCTTGAGTAATAATGCACTCCCAAATGACTTTTTTCTTTTTACCCATCTTTTAACAGATATTCAGAGGATAATGCAAATGTTTCTCAAGTAGCGTATGATGATGACTCTGACAGAACTTCCTTTTACTTTGTTTACCCTCCCCAAGACAAGGTTTTAGGGGATTTTCACTCTCTAAGCCTATTTTAAGCAGTCATTTGTGTTTTCTGTGGGCATGTATAGCCTGTTTTTGACAGCATGTGTGTCCATTGTTGTTCCTGCAACGTGAGGCCCTGTTGTCTGTGGTCTAATTTGGTCAGAGTCGACTAATCTCAAAAGGCTTGCATGCCAGCTGCAAGACTGAGCAGAAGTCCAGTAGTCTGTGTTGCATGTGCATCATAACCAACCGTGAGTTTTACAGGAAGCTAGTGTTTGTACAACAACCTGTCCTGTTCACACTCTTGCATGACTGCAATATATGACGGCTTTGCCATAGACCATCTCTCCTCATCTTTACAGTTGTACTGAGCCGTGCTTCTCTCCTATCGTTCACCTGCATTTATGTGTATCCCATGTATTCCAACTATCCCCGCCCCCAATTTTTCATCCTAGTTAGGAATCCCCTTTTGATAAGGGGCAGGGAATATTGCAAGGCCAGGATACAGACAGGAAGCTACTATTTTGGTGGAACAGTCCTATTGTCCACAAACTGGGGGTGGCTGGCCACACAGGGGGTGGGGGGGCTGGATGGTGACAGAGAAAGGCGGAATGATGTGCTGTGAGGACGTCTTGCTGCTACGCACACTCCTGCTCTCGATCCTCCCTCCTCCAGCTCTGATCATTCAGAGGGTCCTCTGTCCCCCGTTTCAGTGTTGAGCTCATGGCAGTCACACTCTAAAACATGTGCAGAGGATGGGGTAGGGGTGTGAGGTAGGGGGTCTGTTATGTAACAGTGCCTTCTCTAACAGGAGTTCTAGTCTCTTAAAGATGTAGCGTGGCAGAGGTGCAACTCAATGTGGACATCAAAAAGCTATTAAAAGAGACAAGGCAACGATGATGTCAGATATTAGGCCACACCCAACCACCTTTTTTTTGAAGTGGACAATCCCTTTTGTTGTCAGGATATAGTGATATAATAATACTACATGCTAACAATAACTGCTTTTAGGAAAGGGTGGGATGACATGATGAGAGTAAGGGAATGTTGGCCTTGGACTTTTTATAAATGGAGATGTAAATATGGAAAGATTTATGTGGAAAGAGAAGGGCCTGCTTGGAAAAAGTGTGCTTGGAAAGTGATGTGTTGCCATATCTTTGCGTTGTCCCAACTACCCTAAAACTGTAAACAGACTTTTGAATATATGCAACAATAAGTTTCAGGGTATTTTTATAAGGTTATGCAGTATGTTACAGAAGTTTCCCAGGCAGACTTGCAAGTGTGTGAACTCACTAAGACCACAAGGTCACACAAAGAAATTTACCGCACACACAGAAGCGCACACACCAAAAATGGGGAGGGGAATCAATGTATGTTACGGGAAACGCGTTCTTGTTTTAGTTTTTACTGGTACTGAGGGTCTCATAGCTGCATCCTCCCAACTGTCAGAGGCTCCTGCTTCTTTAGGTCTAAATCCCTCAGAGACAGCGAAAGGCATCAACTCAAACAGGCGTTAATGTAAAGCAGCCAAATACACAAATTAGAGGGGCTTGAATTCCAGCTGCTTAAGTCCATCTGCTCATCCTGTCATCTGTTTGAATAAAATGAGAAAGGAAGAAAAAACTGAACTGAGGATGACTACCCATTCATCTTTAAAAGGAGAAAGTAAAACTATAGGTGTTTTTTGTTACAGTTGATATTTCCTGGCATTCATCTTATCACTGGTTTACAAATTACTGTAATGTTTAGATATTAATTGCTGGGTAATCAAGACTAAAAAAAACCAGCAACAAACATAAGCTTCATGTCCGCCCAGAAGGCTGCAAAAACAAGATGAAGGTCGTAGTAAATGCTCCAGGCTACAAGTACGTCATGTGTGGGCCACCGCACTGAGAAACATTAAAGGCCACGCATATTCACTCATACCCACATGTGTACACACATGCAGCTGTGGACTCATGTACTATGCCTTGAAGCACTGTGCATACGCACATGCACATTACTAACACTTGCCCTCTTACACGTTAGGGGCCTCTGTATAGCCTACATACAGTATTCACCCACGCGTTCCTGTTGCTGCGCTCGTCTTACCAAGTCCTCTGGCTGAGCCACTAAGCCAGCTGGTGATAACAACACTTCCTCCGTGCTTCCCTCTTGTGCTTAGCTGTTGTGCTCTTACCATCTGTGGCAACTGGCTGGGGCCAAAGCATCATGTTACCCACACAACTGGAGACCCAAGATGCTGAGGACACACAAGCACAGAGAAACTTCAGGGGACACACGCACACACGCGGCAGTTACAGTTGTGATGGGCATGAGATGTAGAGGTGAAGAGGTCCAAGCTATTTATTGTGCATATGTGTGCAGCGGAGAGGGGGGGACCGAATAGCAGAATGTTCCTGGAAGGAAATACACAGAAAGCTGTGTAACGTTTAGAAATTAGAAGGGGACTCTGAGGGTGCAGCCAAAGGCAATGCCCTATCTTGCAGTTTAAAGAAAAGCAGTTGAGAACCACACTGAAATGTAGTGGGTTTGGGGCTTCACCTCTCCAACACGCTTCTCAAATTTTGGTGAAGGTGCTTTTGTGTACTTCTGCTGATAAACAGTCAAACAAACAACACTGAAAACTTACCTCCGCTGAGGTTCTCCACCTTCGTGGATGAAGAAGTGTGGAGAGTGTACAATGAGCTCAGACAGGCAATAATCCTAAGAGAAGAGGAAGGCAAATTTTAAAAAAGAACTCTAAATAATTAAATGAGTAATCTTCTTCTATTTTCTGCTATGGTAGTGAACAAGGTATGGCAAAGTCATATTACTGTAGAGAAATGGTGAAGTTTAAGAATTTGAGTGGAATTGCAATTACCAAATGAATAGGAATTTCTCTGCAACGTGCAGTGTTAATTTATAGTGAGCTATTTTGAGAATGACCACATTAGATAGCGCAGAAATAACTGGAAAATTCCAAATGTAGCAGTTAGAGGAAGTCAATACGTCCAGTTCTTCTTGTGGGAAAATATACCAGTAGATGTTTCCTCTTATCATCCATTTAAGGCACTGCAAACCAAATCAGAACTACAGCGACCCTGAAATAAAACTTTTTCAATATTAGATAAAGCATAACAGTCCAACCAAAAACGCAACAGCATTTCACAAAACTCAATTAAGCAGGAAGAGCTTTTTTTTAATTATGAACAAAAGGGAAAAATAAAAATACACTTCATTAAACTGTATTTCACTTAAAAATAAAGAATAGATATCACAACATTAAAATGTTCTATCTACATAAGGGCTCAGAAAGTTAATCATTAATCAATTCAAAAATTCTTATAAGATCTGCTGTTGTCAAAATTGTACTTTCAAGCTAGTGTAAAAAATTATGCACAGTGCATACAGGATTACAGACTCTCGTACCACTGTAATGAGTTCTGAAATTTAGGGCCTTCATGCCTGACTTATTACAGACACTATACAATTGCCAAGTAGACTCTGCATCACTAAGCTACTGGTGAACATTATAGTATGTTGTGAAGAAATGCTGGTGAATGATTTTTCGCTTTGGGACAAATGCATGTTCCATTTTCAGTGTTGGCAGTAAATATGGTCATGTGGAAACTGAATAATCAATATTAGAAAAGAAAGATTCTCTAACGCAGGGTAAATTCTTAATATCAATAATGCGCTGGTAAGCTACAGATGGTGATAAGGAGGTAGTAGAGAGGGATAGGGAATGTAGGAGGAGGGCTGAAAAAGAGGAAAGCAGGGCTATTCTGTTGAGAGGGAGGGCAAGAGCGGCATGTGGCTGCATGGTATCCTTGGGAAAGTTTGCAGCTCATCTCCCACTCACTGGTTCTTAGTTGGGGACAAATACCACATGGAGCTGAGAGGAAGCCCGCTGGAGTGTGCAGGACCACGAGCACACAGGAATGTTTAACTTCAAACGGAAAATGTTCACAGCTGTTATCTAAGCTGTCTCTCTCACTCTGGTTCTCCATCTCCATCTATCCATCTCTGCCTCTCACTGAGTCAGAAGTTTTCTGCTATGCTTAGCTCAATATCAGCGTGTGCTAGTGATAACCAGTATTTTTAGTTCCACTGTGGCTATTTTTGCGTCCATCTGATGGCATCTAATGTGTTGGATTCATGTATGAATGAAAACCATGTTCACTTTTCTGTAAAAATTGCAGCAGCAATTTTACTACAACCAGAATTCCAAAAATGTCACTGCTTAAAATGCAAAAAAAAAACACAATGCAATGATTTGCTTATGTCACAAACCAATATTTTATTCACAAAAGAATTGAAAATACAGTGTATGACAAATGTATTAGACCACTACCTAATGTAAGGCTTATGCCACAGCTGCCCTAAATTAACCGCATTGATAATTACCAAAATCATTTTTTATGTTTCTGTAATGGTTTATACACCATTATGTAGAAGCTCTTTAACTGAAATGATACGTGTAACGCTAAAATATAGTAATTGTTGTTCATTAATTTTCAAATTTACTATGTTACAAACAAACAGAAAAAAGTAAAATTCATTATTATTTCTTGATTAAGATGCCAGGTTATTGTTATTTACTTGCATTCCTGAACAGAAAAATTAGTTTTATTGTTAAGTGTTATGCTTGATTAATTTCTGATTTCTCTAAGAAGCCCAGTGAGCCGGCTCCAATTTGGGTATGAAAAGGCGAATTCAGTTTAAAATTCCTCATTACTGTTCAGAATGGTAAAGCACAGAGACCTCACTTAAAAGGAAAGAGTCTGTGTTAAAGCACTTCTTGATGCTGTATGGTCTTTCTTGTTTTTATGACAGGTGGTGTAATACGTTAGTAAAATGTCTCACTTTCAGCATTTGATAAACAGTGCTTAACAATTTCTTGATAAATGCTAGTTCATCTTGAATTTGGTGAAAGCATTAGATCTCAAAAAAGTTGGGACAGAACCATGTTTACCACTGTGTATCATCTTTTCTTCTTTTAACAACAGTACAGAACCATCTGGGAACTGAGGAGACCAGCTGCTTGACTTTGGGAAGAGGAATGTTGTCCCATTCTTGTCTGATATAGGATTCCACTTGCTCAACAGTCCTGCGTCTTCTTTGTCATAATTTTGTTTCATGATGCACCAAATGTTTTCAGCTGATGAAAAGTCTGGACTGCATGCAGGCCGGTCCAGCACCCAGACTCTTCTACTATGAAGCCATGCTGTTGTAATAGCTGCAGTATGCAGTTTAGCATTGTCTTACTGAAATATGCAAGGCCCTCCCTGACAAAGACGTGGTCTGGAGGGGAGCATATGCTGCTCTAAAACCTGTATCTCAGTATTGATGATGCTTTTCCAGATGTGCAAATTGATAGTACCTTAGGCACTAATGCACCTCCATACCATCAGAAATGCAGACTGAAGTGAGTGCTGATAACAAGCTGGATGGTTCCTCTCTTCTTCCGTCCAGCAGATGCAGCGTCTGTGATTTCCTAAAAGAATTTCAAATTTTGATTTTTCTGACCACAGAACAGTTTTCCACTTTGCCTCAGTTCATTTTAAATGAGCTTTGGCCCAGAGAAGACGGCAGTATTTCGGGATAATGTTCACATATGGCTTCTTTGTATTGCCTGCGTTTGTGGATAGCATGGCCAACTGTGTTCAAAGATAATGATTTCTGGAAGTGTTCGTCAGCCTGTGTAGTGATTTTCATGACAGAACCATGCCTGCTTGTATTGCAGTTCCACCTGAGATCCTGAAGATCACTTTTTAATGACATCATGTATTGCACAGTCTTTGCATTGAGGAACATTATTCTGAAATTGCCCATCTTCACTCATGAGACTCTCTAAGGTGTTCAAAAAAGTAATATATAAAAATGTTGAAAGCGAGACATGTTTTCTGTGTTCTTTTGTGAATAAAAATATTGGTTTATGAGATTTGAAAATCATTGCATTGTGTTTGTAATTATATTTTAGCACAGTGGTCTACATGTTCACCTTACATGCGATAGGTGCCTGATTCGATTCCAGGTGGGGACACAAGCCCCTCTCACCATGGAGGGTTGTGTCAGAAAGGGCATCCGTCAAGTTACTGATGTGGAGTAATTTGCTGTGGCCACTCCTTGGGGAGAAATAAAGGGAGTAGCAGAAGGCACGTGTAGCATCCGAACCTTTTTGTGATTGGATTGTACATCAGAACTTGTAAAGTTTGCATATTTCCCCCCTGGGATGAATTGATTCTGAAATTAGGCTCATCAGCAGGTAGACATGCATAAAATCTCTATTGTGCATGTCTCTTGTTCAAGTTGCTCAGCACAATAAAAAATCTGATTGTTTTAAAGCATGGCCAAAAAAGCAAGAACGTGTACATAACTACATATTATCTCACAACTTCTGTCTTGCAGTAAGTTCAGACTTCATGAATAGAGGTCGTTGAAATTCGCTCTTCTAGTCCAGAAGACAGATCGCTCTTCTCCATTTCCAGTGTGGAAAGGGCAGGGCCAGGTATCGCTTGCTTGCATTGTACAGCGCTAATACAGACATACACACAAACACACAGACACACTTTTGCACACACCTAGAATACTCTTAACATTGTCGTTCTCAAACTTTTTCCTATATGCCCTAGTTTAGAAGCCTAAAGAGTTCACATCTCACAACTTTTAGTTTTTCTTAATCCTTAGCAATAAAAAGAATAAAAGCTGGATTTTATGGAAATAAACATCAGCACAGTAGCATATACAGCATATCTTCTTGTTTGCATATTTTCCCCATAAAATTTTTGTTTAATTTCACTCATCATTTTCCCTTGGTCACCCCTTCTTACCTGCAGTGGCTCTGTGGCCCACCAGTGAGCCCCACACCAATTTTAAAACCACTGTCTTACTCAGAAAGGAAAGAGTATTAATCTGCAAAAGTGTGGTTAGGCTTACCTTCACCAACAATGGTCCTTCCCACAAGTGTAACCAGTCGTTTGTGGATATGGCAAGGATCTTGCACATGCCATCTTCTAATTACTTTCGCAAGGAATACATGAATGAGGAACATTAACAGAAACGTGACTTATGTCTGATTGACAGACTCTCACTCTAACAGATTGTTGAATCCAGCAATTTTACATGTTAGCCTTAGAGTCTTGGTTGTTTAAAACTCCCTTGTCATGTGGTTGTTGATTTTGTATCCAAATACATATTGGGAAACCAGTCACTTGATTGTGGCATGAAAATACCGGAAGCACTCGCCTGACCCACAAACAAAAATGACAACAGCACTGGGTTTTCATTCCCACATCAAGCTGTCTGAAGTCTGATGACTTTGGTTTGGATTGTGATAAGTCTGAGCTCAGTAGTTTGGGGGACGCAAATAAACTTGCATATACACGCTACCATCTAAAGTATGTGTCTGTCTGCGTGCGTGCGTGTACATTTCTGTCCGTCATGACTCATCCATTTATACTCAGAGCTTTCAAGCACTCGTGCACATGCACCCATGAAAGTCACTTACCCAGTGGGTGAAACAAGAGCAGACTCTAATCAAGCCAACTGGCAGGTGTATAGGTGCATTCCAACACCTTGTGAGATAAAATTTTGATATTCTTTGTATTTCCGTAAATTCGATCACTGTAGTGTTTTTTCAGTGTTTAGACACAGCAAACAGCCCGTGACCAGGTATTTGGATGATGTGTGCCACTGTGCAGTAGGTGTGCTGGACTTCAGACAGACTCTTACCTGGTACCTGGAACTTTGTGATATGTCTCTGTTCAGATAGTCACATAGCTAGTGCACAATGTCAGTTCAAATTTCATCTGTAGTTCCACCACATGTGCACTACTTTGACAGGAATAGCTGGGCAGTGCAAACGTCACCTTCCTTCAGCACTCAGTTGCGGATCTACAGTCATATGAAAAAAATACACCCTCTTTCAGTTCTATTGTTTTATGTATCAGGACATAATTTTAAAAAATCATCTGGTCTTTACCAAGTTCTAGTAAGCACCTCCAGGTGCTCCCTTGCATTTCCCCAAGGGGTCACCACAGCAGATGAAGCCGCATTAGGTGATCTGGCACAGGTTTTTACACAGGATGACCTGCCTGACACACCCTTCCCATTGTGGAAGGGGCTTGTGTCTCTGCCTGGGCTTGAACCAGGCATCCTTTACATGTGAGGCAAATGTGTGAATCTTTACACTATTCTTGCCAAGTTTGAAAATGATTTAATCTGTTTGAGGTCTGGACTTTGACTGGGTCATTGCAGATGGGCAACTTTTGTTGTGAATTGGCACTATATAAATAATCTGAATTGAATTGCGTAACCCAATTTCAGCTAAGATTTAGCTGTCCTAGAGATGGCCTTACATTCCAGGTGGTCACTGTTACTGATGATCAATTAATCAAATGCATTTGATTAGCCACACCTGGCTGCTACTTTGCATGTTATTTCATATGGAAGCTGTAAGGGTGTACTTAATTTTTTCACATACTGCGGTTTGGCTTAGCTTACATCTAAATAAACTGATGTAATCAGAAAAGTCTCAATTTTTTTTCATCTGACATCTGATATGACAAAATCAAAGTCACTGCAAGCTACACTAATTGATATAATAATGAGGTCCTAATCAAGCTGTCTAAACAAGTTACGTTTTTGTGTAAAAATTAACTAATTTAAATATTCAAAATGAATTATTTTTGCCAAAACATTTTCAATTTACATATTTTTAAAGGTCTTCTTTTTTGACAGCTTATTGCTTTTGCACTTTCATGATGACTGGGTATATTACTTTTTCAGTCTACAGTTCCTAATGCACATGTTTGAGTTCCTTTTGTAAAATGTTGATTTTGTACCTGGAATAAAATTTCTAATGCAGTCTAACCCTGCTGAACAGCCCACTGATTATATATACAGTATACAGTATGTAGAATGTATATTGTAACCCCACACACAAACACAACCAGAGGCTTAAATCAAGGTTTCCTTTTTTCTTCTTAAACCACTTCCCTGCCTTTCCCCTTCTCCTGGTGACGACACTCTCTTGGAATTCATTCCTTGCACTGGTGGTGCTCTCAGAGAGACTTTGTTGTTGAGATCTCTCTCTCTGCTCAGCAGCCACTAACTAGGACCATTTGGTGTCTCCTTTCTCCACGCTCTTTTCTTTACCCCTCTTGTTCACTCTTTTTACATTGTACATTCTCCTCTTTGTATGGATTAGGTTGATTTTGCATTATTCATTTTTTCTGCTGCAGGGGGTGTAAAGGGGTAGCTAAAATGCAGTGTATGGATATTTGTGCTAAGGTTTGAGGTTTGAGAATGTTGCTTATGTGTCATTGCATCGGTGCACTCTGTGTGCAAACTGCAAAGGCTTTGAACATGCAGCTGCATTTGCATTTGCATCAGTGAGAATCTGTAGGTACTGTGTATGGCTACTATGTAAAAAAAAATATATAGCTCCTGCATGTGTGTTTCCAGTGTCTGTGTGTATGACCGACATGGGGGGCATGCTGCTGGGTGCTCTGGAGGCCTGTGAAGGGACAGCCTCCCCTCCTCCATAAACCCTGTAGATTGATGGGGGAGGTGTTGCTTCTGCTCACTCATCCATCACACACTTTATTTGGGTTTTAGAGGAAAGGAAAAGGGAAAAAGGCAAAATAAAGGAAAAAAGACTTCCAAAAATATCAGAGATGGGGGTTGGGGTGGAGTGTTGAGGAGCTGAGTAAGGGGAGGCCCCTTGTCCTGCATTGCTCCCCACCCTTGCACCCCTCTCTTTAAGCAGATGTTGGAAAAGAAGTCTTACCCTTCTGACCTCCTGTCATTCTCCAATCCCAGCTCTGATAACAAAAGACAGATAAAGCCAAATCGGGGGCAGATTTAGTGAAGATTAGCAAGAAAGTTTGTGAATTTGAGTGAAGTTTTTATCATGTGTAAGTGTGACTGTATTTTTTTATATGTGCCCTGATAAATTTGGCTTGTCTGCAGCAGATTGCAACAGGGGACGGTTTGTAAGCAACTGGTGGTCTTTCTTTACCGTCTAGACTGATCAAGGTTTACCGTGAGTTTAAGGTGAGTCCCAGTCATAGGCTAATGCGGGAAACTGCCTGTAATCCCAGCTCTCAGTGCTCTCACTGGATGAGGACCATTATAGAAACTCAGCCCGTAAACTCAGATTAGACTGCTTTACCTACAGGGAATCCAGAATTCCTATGCATGTTTCTGCATCATTAATAAAAAAAAATATGTATATTTTTACTGAGCTTCATCAAAAGTTCAGAAGAGTCAGTTCTGCTTTTCACACTGGCCTTTGTCTGACAGGCCCAGGAAAGTTGGACAATCAAATCAAGAAATTTTGGTTATTATTTCTAGTATAATGCTTATACCAAACTATGACCAAGATGATTAATAAATATATAAAAGGGAAATTATTATCTCCTGAAATATGCATATTAGCCCTTCTCTTTACAGTTATAAAGTTAAAAAAAAATGCAGGTCTCTGACAACTGTGTAGCTGTTTATTAATCAAAGGAAATATTCCATTTTTACATTTTTAAATCAAATGATGTTTCTTTTTATTGCTAGCATGCTTTGAATGGTCACGCTGCCATGTGGCCAGATGAATTACATAATATATTTCCCAAGTAGATGCTGCTTTTGTCCCCCAGTCAGAGTAAGCCAAGCTAAATCCCACAGTTTTGTGATGTAAAAATATTAAAATGTGAAATTGTGGCCAAAAAAGGAACACCAGGTTAGCTTATCCTTGCGGGAACTGGAGAGTGTTTGTTTCCTCTGAGAAGCTTTTCCAACTGCAGACCTCACAGTGAAGCCCCCAGAAGACTTATTTGAATCACAAATGTCTTTCGTTCCTCAATCGTTCACAGGTTTTGGTCACTTGAGGAATTTTGGGACCCATTAAAGCCTGGTGACAATGACTTTCACCCCCAGGGCCACCACAGGGGTCCGCCCCCCTACTGACCTCTCCATTGCTGCCCAGTCCTTACTTCAACGTTCCTGCTCCCAAGTTCTGATTGGTTCAACAAAGAACCAAAAAAGAAAAAAAACACACCCTTCTGGGGTCAATGTCTCTTTTCTCCCTGTCGCTCTTTTCCTCCTTGCTGCCTTGTTCTGCCTCAAGTCGGGGCTTATCAAAGACAATCCAGTTCTGTCATGTGGCCAAATCATTTTGACACCCATTTAGCATGCTCATCAGAGGACAGTTATGAATATTCAAGATGTTGCCAGGGGCCAGTGAGAGGCAGAAAGAAGAGATGGGAGTGACAGATAACAGAGAGTGTGTGTCCAGGAAAAGGGGAGAAAGGGAGACAAAGAGAGAGAGAGAGAAGAGAGGACGATTAAATATGAATGTGTGTGAATGAGGAAGCAACATAATAACCAAAACTGGGTTTTCAAAGATCCAGTTTTCAAACTTGGTATTTGTAGCGTGAAATTGAATCAAAGCAGTTATGATCAATTATTTGTAATATATATATATATATATATGCACACTAAATAAAATACTGAGGAAATAAATGAAAAGATGATAACCCAGTATTAAATACTTATGCCAGAGTCCCATAGCTGAGAAACTTGCAAAAAAAAGTAACTAATTTCTAAAGGAAAAAAAACGCTTACAGTTCAGTACAAGTTACAGATACACAATACACATTATGGTCACAAAATATGGGAACTAAGGTTGGGATACTGATAGGAAATGAGAAACTTTGATTCTGACCTGTGGGCTAGATCAGTGGAGGAGCAAGCTTCTCAGACTAGCACGCATTTGGGGCGCAGGACCCCCAAGTTGACAAAGAGAACGGCACTAAATTGGTTGGAATTGCAGTTAATTTGTAACTAATAAAGATTCCTTTGGATGCAGAACAAATCTGAAGCTTATTCTCTTATCTAATAGGTTAAAGACAAACCTCACGTTTATTACGGGAAGCTTTAAAGTACTGACTAGATCAAAGGCTGAGCTCAGAGGCAATGGTCTAGAGAAAAGAAGCACAGGTGTAATTAATAACATTAATGACTTCATTCCTTTTGGGTGAGCCAGTTTCAAGGTGCTCATTAGAATGGCTTAGTGGGACACCTAATGAAGCTGAGATTGTTAATGCTACAGGTTACATCTGTGATTTTCTTCCTATGAAAAGTCTAAATTTCTACCTTAAAAAGTTTTTACAAACTGTGAAGTTTATAAGAAACAAAGGAAGAAGGGAACATGGATTGGTTGTAGTTTGTCAGTTGTCAAAATTTGCTGCTTTGTTTTTTTTCACTGTTTGTAAAATTATTATTAACCTTTATTTAACCATTGATCTCTTGAGATTAAGAATTTCTGTCCTGGGCTGACGAGCACCATTACTCTAGCATGTTTTTCAATGACAGGAGAAACCGGAGCGCCCAGAGAAAACCTGTGCAAGCACGTGCAAACTCCACACAGACAGGCCCTGCCTGGATTTTGAACCCAGGACCCTCTTGCTGTGAGGCAGCAGTGCTAACAGCTGAGCCACCGTGCTGCCTAAAAATTTTTGCTGAATCTTTAAATAAATTGAAAATGTCTTTTCAGACTCGATGAATTAATGGTAGACTTTTCTTCTGAAATTGGCTGCTTTTAGGCCAATAATTGTTAATTGAAAATATTTGCTAATAATTGAGTGATGGCCAGAATAACATTATTTTAGCACAATTTTTTTTGATGAGGATGGGAAAACCAATGGATCCACCCGAGTAGAATAAAACCAAACAGGATAAGGCATTTATGGCAAGAGCATTTACAGGATATTGAGTTCATAAGGGTGTGCATCAGGGAAGATGGTTGCTTAAAGTCGTGAATTATATTTCCCAGCTGCACAGTACTGATTTGTTGTAATTTAGTGTTGAGTATTATGGAAAACCCTTTGGCACTGCTTATGAATCACAGGCTTTCTGTGTCTTTGATCCTCTTGTTCTGTTGACCACTGTTTGGTTATGAATGTATTGGATCTTGTGAGAGCAAGAGAGCTGAGCCAGGAAAGAACGAGTTTGTCTGAATGAGACTGTCTGTCTCGTTGACATCGATGTCAAAAACTTCTAGGATCACATCCAAGCTGAGACAAGTGGTCACTTGGAGTTTGAGAATGCGGCACTGTTCCAAGCTTTGATGTTTCAGCTGTTAAAAATTCTAGATGGAGACTTCTATCAAGAGTGTTGCATATTCTTGAACTATAGATTTCTGTTGGCTCAAATGATATTTGTGCTGTAGTAGAGATGTAGATATTATCTCAAAAATGTCCTTGAATTATCAGATGCATTTCTAACATTAGAGCCGGAGTATTCTCTAAAGATAAGCTACTGGAAGTAGGGGTAGAAGATATGTTGGTGGTGGATATACAGTATTACTGACTGATAAAACAAGCAAGCAGTTTAAAGAATTGTTTTAAAATTGGATTTTAATCTGATAAGATCTTAGCTGTGCACAAGGTATGACAATTTAAATCTGTGTGTGAAGGCTAATTGGGCAACATTGCCTTTCTCATCTTTCTTTTGCTCTCTATGTCACCAACTGCAGCTCACTCATATATAGAGCAGATAAAGTGTGACATTGAGAGTGTTTAAAAAGAGTAATAAACAGACTTCCAGTTACCTTGCTTGAGTTTAAAACAGCAATGCTTGTCATCCCTAACTTCATCAGAATCAGAATCCCTTATTAGTCTGAGGGGGGAAATTGCTTGTGTTACAGATCCTCTATTAGGTATACATGCAGATATGAACAAATAGAAAAAGAAACTGTATAGACTGTATAAACCAATATGGAAAAAGTGCAATTGTCAAAATAGTAAATATAAACAAAGACAGACAATGAAATAAGAATAAATTAGCCTTAGTGAACATGTAAATCAGACACTTTAGAAACAGCAGGTGCAGTTTTTCAAACACCTGTGGAAAAAGTTCTTATTTCTGATCTTGTAAAAATATGACATTTTCAACTAGTGCTTATGCAGTCAACTTGTTGCTCCGTTTTAGTCCTCTGCTAGTTTTAAACAGCCATGCATCTTTTTTTATGTAAAAAGCAAAATTTTATTGCTTGCATCAAAGAGGTTATGCTTTTTGTTTAGTTTGTTTGTCTGTTTGTTAGCAGAATTGCACAAAAAGTTACAGACGGATTGGCATGAAAATTTTACCAGTGGTTGGACTCAGCCCAACTTAGAAATAAGGATTTTTTTTGGATGCTATCCAGGTCTGGATTCAGGACCTTTTTTGAAGGAATCTTTAAAAGACTTGTGACAATACCAACTCTTGAGACAATGTAGACACTTCAGAATTAATGTATATAACAAAACAGCATCTGCTCTTACCTGCTCTCTTATCTGCTATTACAAGATTTTTTTTCTTGATTAATTATATCCCCAAAAGCAGGGAAATTGTGGAATCATCAGCAAATCCTTCATGTTATCATGATAGTGTAAAAACTATTTGACACATGATTTTGAATTTTGTTGCAGTGATAGACCTCCATGAGATCTGATTAGATTTTCAGCCATTATGAAAATACAGATTTACCACTAGGTGATTTTTTAAATTTTTTTAATTTATTTATGTTTTGTTTTTGTTTTTTTTTGGGGGGGGGGTGCATTTTTAGCCGTATCTCAGTGAGTATTAACCTGATCTGCACAAAAACAGAAACCAAATTGATCAAGTGATCATATACTTTCATGGTGACGCCATACCACCACCACCGTAAATCCTTTGTGCAAGCGTGATAGTGCAGAATCAGAATCTGAATATTTAATGCAGGATTTTGAACTTTGCCACAATGATGGACTTCCATGAGAT
>VUQH01078166.1:66991-83540 GCA_015106775.1 Etroplus canarensis
TTTTTCTTGATTAATTATATCCCCAAAAGCAGGGAAATTGTGGAATCATCAGCAAATCCTTCATGTTATCATGATAGTGTAAAAACTATTTGACACAGGATTTTGAACTTTGCCACAATGATGGACTTCCATGAGATGTGGAAGTCAGTAGATTTTCAGCCATTTTAAAACACAGAATTGGTCACTAGGTGGTGTATTCCCTAAAATTTTTACATAGTGAGCCATGGAACTATTCTTCCGATCGGCACAAAACAAAAACCAAACTGATCGTGAAATCTCATATTTTTATGTTGACACCGTTGCCATGTGCTGTTCAAGGATATTATGAAATCAGCATTGCTGCTGCATAGGTTGGTTCTTAATCATCCAATTTACATTTTTAAAAAAACAAAGAAAACAAATTGACCCTGTCATCTAGCCTCACGTCACATCAAATAGGGTCAGGTCAGGTCAGCATTCATAAAGAAATTGGAGCTTTTCCGAGATGTACTAGTCGCTTGGTGACAGCAGAGAGCTAGCTCTCAAACATAATATTACTGTGATTCCAAGTTCTTCTGACATGTTTTCATTGTCAATCAATTCAAATATAGCAAAACTAGACACAGAAATGTCTTGCCTGAGGAAAACATTTAAAGATTGTTCAGCCTTAGCAGAGGTATGCAGTCTTAGACTGTCCTTGTGTTTGAAATACAATGAAAACTAATTTATGAAATAGTTAAGCAATTTGGGCTTGACTTTTAGACTTACACTGACCAGCTCCTCTACGTCCTTTCACATCAGCACCAAAGGGACGAGGGCAGAGATGTTGGATGGTCTTTAAGCAAGTGTTGTAATTTAAGATCTTTAGGTTACTATTAATTAATAAGTATATAAAGTTATTCTAAAGTTTTTGTATCTTACAGGTGCTATACGACAAGGACAAAATTAATCTGTGTATGTAAACAAGGTTAGAATATATTTATAGGTTTGTAGTATTCTATATACGAATAAGGGAGCAACCCTAAACTGGTATTATATTAGCAAAAATAAATCAATCATAAAAAATATATTTAATTTCCTTTTCATATTTGAGAGGTATTTTCATGCGCCATATGAGTGTAAAATATTAATAATAGATTCCTCATTAGTAGATGTCTAACCAAAAGGACCTTCAGATATTTCTGCTAAATCTGCCAAATCCTAAAGCAAAACTGGTGGATTGTACAGCAGATGTGTGATAATGTGATAACAGAACAGGATGAAAGCTGGTGTGCTTGGGGAATGAGAAGGGCAGGAAAAACAGAAAGGTGTGAATGAGGGTTTTGTGCTTTGCACAGCTTGTTTGAGCCAGAGAGAAATTAAAGCCAAAAACTGATACTCCTTTACTGCTCTCTGTACACAAGTTTCTTTATCTCTCCTGTTACCCAGAATTCACTTTCAGATTGGATGTACACACAGATGGATAGGTGAATATGTAAATGGTCAACAACTAGGCTTGCAACTGTATTTAGCCTGTTAAAGTCAGTAATTTTGCGTGTGTATGTACATGTTTGCTGGATACAGTGCCTTTGTCTGTCCACAACAAATCCCACTGTATCTCAATGAGATGAATAGAGGTCAGGGCCAGGCCACCACAAGCGACTTGAAACATGTTTCAGTGAACAGTTGGGTTCATTTTGATGTTTGATCTGCAGCTAGTGTGTTATTTTTAACTTAAAAATGTTTGACTATTTCCAGTTCATGAGTCAAGTGTTGGTTCATTCTTAAGTTGTTAATAGTTTGGCCAAAACTATTAAGTTCTAGTGGGTGGAGCTAACAACAGGGCACACAAGCTTATATGGCGAAGAGCAGAAAAAAGCTTGCATAAATAGCAGTTAGAAAACGAGAATATGAATTATTGTATAGAGTCATCGCCACACAAAAATATCACTTTGCACCATCTGTAGGCTATAATGTACATCCATAAGTCTTCTGTCTTTGATCCTCCAATTCTACTGATGTTCCATCAAGAGGACTTTCCTCAACTCTGCAATTTCAAACTGACAAGAGGGTGTCAGTCTAAAATAGTTTCAGCCCATCTGTGTCACAGGCCTTATCTGTTCTTATTCTGCATTTTATCGTTCCCTCTATAGTATTTCCCATACCGCCAGCTCCTGTCCTATCCTCAACACCACGTTGCCACCAAGCTGCCAATTCATTTTTGGCCGTATGTGGTCAGCTGAATCATCTTAAAGGAAGACCTTTTGGCTTGCAGACACAGCTTGGTTTGCCACTTGTAGTTGAGTCACAAAAATATACAGCCTCCCTGCCAGAGCCTGTTGAAATGAAAGCATCTGCAGTATATTTAAGGAAGTAGCAACTTAATTCCTGCATGTTAATAAATATAAACTGTGTTGAATGTGAGGGATTCTGGTGGGTAAACAGCAGTTGGTAATGAGAGGGGAGGTGGAAGAAGATTTGGAGGCAACCACATCATGAGAAGATCCCAGGATGAGTCACACCACAGACGTTGTCAGTTAGGTTTGGGTTTCCTGCAAACACACATCTGCCACACTGTGTAGATCTCAGTCTACACAGTGTGTGGACAAATTTCATTTTTTAACTGATTTCCATTTATTTAAAGTGTCACCTGTGTTTTCAAACTTATAAGCACTTATGTTATGCAAGTCTGATTTTTTTTCACTTCTCTAATATTTGGTAAGGAGTGATCAGGATGCACTCATTGACCCAATACAGACAGACAGATACTGTGTGCTTCAGCCAGACAAATGTTGCCCATACTGTCAGCTTGCTAGCAAGGGCAGTGAGGTAGATAATAATTGGCAGCTTGATTGTGCCATTGCCAATAATGCAGGGGTGGGCTAGGCCTGTGGGGTCTGGCTAAGAAGGACTAGATCACTGTGGGCATCAGGAGTCCCCAGGACCAAGAGAAAGAAGAGATTGCATGCAGAGGCAATCCAGCTTACACTAGAATGTCCTGGCAGAAATGACACACATAAAAAAAGAACATGTCAGTGTATAATTAACAAAAAATATTAGTCTCTTGATTTTCTCAACACTGTGTCCGTGTTCTAAATTTGATCCCTGTATTTTTTTAATCACAGGCAACCATCCAGATGTTGAAAACAAACACCACATCAAAAATGTTTGAAGACAAGAGGAACAGTGCAACATAAAGTAGAAAGAAGCGGCACCAGAAATCCTGGTGAGACCATACTTAAGACCACATGCCTGGATCAGGCTGCTTTTTGGTACCTGACATCATAAACATGACTGAATTATGGAGCACTCCACCCCACTATGAGCAGTCCCAATTTTCAATGTAAGTCTTTAAAACATTTTTCCCAAACTGTGCTGTCAAGTAAAATTCATGTGTATTCATGTTTATGTATGTGTGTGCGTGACTCCACCTGGGCTTAATACCTGTTTTTAGCCCAGGAAATAAGACAATTTGGCAGTGTGTGTTTAAGTACATATGTCACTCAGATCGCTTAGATTTGTGGATAAAGGAAAAGCGGTCTGGCATGAGATCTGTTGTTAAGTCGTCCACATTTATGTCACCAAACTATTTGGTGGCCACTGAAATTGGGACCTCCTGTTTAGAGTGTGGGAACTGTTGACAGTCAACCAAATTAACCAATGTTTCAGCTCCTCATTGTGAAATAAACAACGTCTGTGTTGCCTTGCAAACATCTCTGCCTATAAAATTTCAAAAAAATTTAGCAGTTTAAAGGAGAGTCAGTATACTGCTCTAGTGCAGATGTAGTAATTTACTTCCTGTTTTTGTTTTGATTTTCTTATATATTTGAATATTTAATTCAGATTCATTCATCAATACGAAAAACAAATCACAGTGTGTAACAGTTTGTCACATTCTGACAGCTGAACTAAAATTATTCTCATGAACGCAATAGATATGCATTTACAGTATATAACAAAAACAAGGGTCAAGACTCTGGAAACCTGCTTGTATTGCATTTTCTTACCCTCTGTCTTCACACAGTAATAGAACAGTTTTACCATGACTAGTTAACCTGAATCCGTGTGTATATCACAACAGTTAAAGGGTCACTGGTTCAATAGCCAAAAAAAGCCTCCAGGGGAGACTGCAACCTGAATTCCGAACCTTATACTGTTTGGCCTTCCTTTAGATCGCTGCGTTCTGTGACTCATTGTAGCATTTTCTGAGCCACAAGATCATTTGGTGTCACTTCCAGGGACTATCAAATTATAGGTGTTCAAACTAACTGATTGTTCCTTAGTTGTAGGAGCAGGTTACATGATACCTTCTTCAAGGCATTGGCTGTTTCAGTGGTAGATTACTCAAGAAACAGATAAGAAGTTTCTGACACATCACCAACTTCCAAAGTGCAAAAGCTATCTATCTATCTATCTATCTATCTAGAAGGTAATAACTCTGTCTGAATACACCAGACAAGTAACAATTCTATGCCAGCCTTAAACCATTTTCTTTGGCAAGGATAATCCAGTATCCATCACTGCCTAGAACAGCATACTCAACAAATGCTTCTTTGCACTTATAGCCATGTTCATACAATACCTCAATGAAGTAGACTAAGAACTTATTAAATATGAACAGCACCTTGACACATTGTAAAGACAAAACAAAGATGTGCTCAAAGAAATGGAGAGCGTTGACTTGAAATTAATTGAATATGAGACTGACATGAAAAATTTTAAGAAAGGCAAATTCCTAAGAAATGAGAGACTACAAGAAGAGCTACACCTATCCCTGAAGCAAATGTGATCAAAGTTCAGGAGTAGATTATTCACCTGGGTTCAGTTCCAATTCAATGGGTTTGATTTTTGAAAAGCCGCAATCAACAATGAAAACCATGCACATATACATACTCAGCTTTTCAGAACATATTAGAGACATCAGTGGTGAATACACATACGAACTTGTACACATTTCAGTTCCCTACTGATGTATGAACAGTGTCTCTATGTTCACCATCCAGTTGCTACAGTAACTTTGCCTGTGTCCTGGAAAGATAATCTGTAGTAGTTTTTGTAAAGCTTTTTCATTAAAATCACTGCTTGTTGCGGACAGATGCGAGGTACCAGGTAACCCCTTTCATTCTGAATGTTTTTATGTTATGATACAATTTTGTTGTAAGCTTTCAGTTATAGTTGCTTTATTGTTTGAAATGTACAGTTTTGCCTTTAACCACCAAGTATGCTGATTTTCCTTTGTCCTCCAGTGTGGTGCTGTAGTGGTAATGTCTAAATGATTGTATGAAGCTCAAAGGATAACATCAGTGTGACCTCCCAACAAGAAGTCACATTAACAAAATATTTTATGTTTTTTAAACAAGGGTGGAAAAAGATGGATTGGAACATCTTTTTGATTATCATATCAAATGGAAGTAATAAGAGAAGATCAGTTACCTTCAGGAGCTGACATAAATAGAGGTCATTGATGAAATAAAGTTTTTAAGTAAATGAAGCAATGAAGCATTTCTAATTGGGGCAACTTTAAAGTTTACCTGTAAACGAGAAGCTATTAGCAGCTTTTAAGGCAATTTGTTTTCTTGCACGTTACTAAATGCTTAAGTTTATGTCATTAATCAGTTAACACACGCAGACACACACACCTACAGTATATATATGCAGGTTTTTTAAAAAAACACTTTAGCAACAATTGGATTTTAATGAGATTATGATAAAAGAGAATATTTTATTTGCTCACCTGAAGTGCCACAACATTGCATGTCCTATACCCACCGTATGTTTTCAGGGTCTTTGAGGGTGTCTGTCAAAACAACAGGGTCATAGGTGCATAGAAGTGCATACTGTGGGAATTTCCAAGTATAAAGGTATACCCAAGTATAAAACTGGCTGAAATAATGCCGGTCATTTTAGTGTGGCAGCAGAGAGCAGGTTCAACCTTGAGTAAAACCAAATCTAAATGTAAAATTGTGGAACTATAATAATTTCCTGTTCATTTCTTTTAGACAGTTGTGTACAGACAGGTATGTTACACAAAACACGCAACACACTACAATATTTATAGCCTACGCCAGTGTGCAATGTCCAACCCTAGCTGAGCTTTTAAAATACGTGCAAACAAAAAAGAAAAAAATCAATAACATACCCAGTCTATAGAATAAATGTATTAAATACACAGAACTCAAAAACAATAAAATATATACAGATAACACAGCACAGGAAACATAAAATACCATAAAACACAACACAGCAAATTATTCATGACTACATGAGAAATTCTGTTTTAAAAACTGTTTCAGTTTAATTTTAAAATGATCCCAGTCAGGGTCGTGTGAGTTTTGTAGATAATGAATTCCACATGTTGATACCTTGAATGGAAACAGTTCAGTTTCCATTCAAGGTATCAGTGTCCAAAAGAGGATTTGCGCAATGACACCTTACAGTTTCCAGTAGATGCTCCTCACATTATTAAACCCAAAGCTTTAACAGGTGCCACAAGGTCACTGACAACCTGGTGAGCCTGATTGTTTAAGCACCAGTAGATTAGTTTATCCTTAGCAAATGTAATAAAATTATCAAAACTTAACATATTTAACTTTTTACGAACATTCCAATGGTGACCTTATTGGCTAGAGCAAAATTTTAATTGCGTGACTGTATAGCATCATAAGTGCCTTGATTGTTGTGGATGCTCCCTGTGACCAAGCACTTACACAGTAGTTTAAATGGAATAGTATGCATAGAAGTAAATTGCAAACAGTCTCTAATAAGTTTAAATGCAACTTTGCTTTTGCAACTTTTTTTTTATAATTTTACCTTGCTTGTCAAATTTTAGATGAGAATTTAAATTTAGGCCAGGATATTTTAAATCTGAAACCTGTCCTGTGGATTCTCTGTTAATCTTGAGCTTTAGCTTATTCGCTTCTTTTTAGGACCAAGCCCAGGAAGAAAAGCAAATTGACACAGTTTTTTCAATGTTGAGTGTAAGACATGAGTTTCAAACCATGCTGCTGTGGACTGTAAATGATGCAACAGTTGAGGAAACAGACAAAGCAATTCTACTGGATACATATATATCATCAGCATACATCCTGTGTACAGCCTGTGGTAGTCATTTATATAAAGTAAAGAGAAGTGGACCAAAAGCAGACTCCTGTAGAACACCCATTATAGAGGTTACAAAAGATTAATTTTGATTAATTAGGTGCAATTACGTCACTGTTTTCGTGCCTTTGCTGTAACTGCAGAAAAAAATTAAGTCAGTTAAGTGTTGACTTGACACATAGCTGGACAGTCTGTGTTTCTGTTTCTTCTCTCTCCACGTGCTCATAAATGCACATACTGTTTTATATATTGGTTATTTTGATCAAGATGTTTTTTTAAACAATGCAGTTAAATGAGTTTTATTATCATTTTAAAAAAGAGAAGTTAAAATAATAGACAATAGCAGTTCTTTAGGAGCCTGTCTGTCATTTTGACAGACAGCAGTATTTCTGTCATCTTTATCACTCAACTTCCAGTGACTACTGTAGCACTAATGAAGTAGTAAGAAAGAACAGCTTGTCAACAATGGTAACAAAATGCATCCAAATGGCCCCCTTTGGACATGACAAATAAAGTGCAGGGGTCGAGAGGAAAAGCTCCAGCAGTGGAAAGCACAGTGGTGTACGTCAGGACTTTGACATGGAGAGGAGAACTTTTACCCTGCAGGGCATGAATTTAGAGGAACAAGGACACTGGAGAATGCTTGGGGACTTTTCATTTAGTAGTATTTAGTAGCTGGCTCATATACAGTAAATCTGCTTCCTTCTCACATGTTCATGAATGTTCAACACCTCAGTATTGAGTTTCCTACCATCCTTATATAGCATTCAAGAGTAAACAGCCCATAGACGTAAATAGTTTCTCCCTTGTCAAAGTGGAGCTCGCTTCCTGTCACTTGCCCCAGGGTGAGAGCGCACAATGACGAACGCCACCCACATTAGCTCCCCTAGCAGGCATTCAGGCTGACGGGCAGTGTGACACGGGGGTCATTTGTTTCTGTCACAAGCACAGAAATAGTGTCCCAACTCCTCCTGTGGTGGACAAAGCAGACATGCATTCATTGGCCTGCTGGCTGGGCGGGATGTGCTCTGTTGTGATTACCTGCCTCTGCAGAGGAAGGGCTTTCTCTGAGGACCTATGGAAAAATGTTGTTGTCTGCCAAGCACCATGATTAGCACCCCAGCCAGTTCCTGGGTCAGCTCAGAGGGCAAAAGTGTCTAGACCAGCCTTGGGGATTTCCACAGGCTCTAGCCTGGGCTGCAATTATTACTGCTTACAGTAGAGCCCAAACTCTCAGAGCCCACATTCCACTTCATACAGTACAGTTGTTACAGCATTACTCCATTCAGTATGTGGTGGGAGTCAGATCAGACATTGGCTTTACATATGGTTTGAATATTCTATTGTTAATGGCCTCTATTTTTCATTGAGTCGTGTTATTTGATGTGAACAGATCAAGAGTTAAGAGGGTGGGAGCCAATTTTCTGATACATATCTAATATTAAGTTAAAAAAGCAATAAGGGTAGCTCTGGAAGAAAATACTTTGTTGATTGACTGATTGGCATTGTGTAGTTGTAGGGGGGGCTCTTCATCTAATTTCAGGATCTTCTATCTTGTTTCCATTGCTCTTACAGATCATTGTGCATTGCAAACAGAGTCCTAGCATGTGCCAGAAAAAGCACAACCAGTTAATGGTTCGGAACTCTGGCTTATCTTGGCCATCAATGCAACAAAAGCTATAATTATCTGCAAAATAAACTCACTTCCTTGATTGTTGGACAAATAATGCATTAAACAGTTCCAGATAAACCTCTTTGTTGCCAACCCCTGTGGGGAAGGAGAGACTTTTAGGCCACCAATACTGGAAGACCGTTTCATTGAGGTAGTCAGGAAGTTCTTTGGTTCTATGTTCCAGTACTTCATAAAATACGAACACCTTATATAACCAATTATTATTTGAAAAACACTGTTTCATTCTTTGTGAAAAGAACTGAAAAACATGCCCCTGATGTTTTCTACCTGCCAACAAACTGAGTTTTTCTTGTGTATGTCAGCATTGTGTGTCTCCCAAGGCCTTCTTTATATAGGCCCAGACATTATTTTTGGCATTTTTTCTGACGTTTACTTCCCAGTCCTCCTACTCTCTCTGGCCCTCCTCCATGAGGGCCAAGAAAGCCTGGCACTCGCCTGAAGGTCTCAGCCAGTCCTGGGCAGCTGGGATCTGGGGGAGCTCCCTGCAGTTCCGCAGTGTGCTGGCAGCCCCCTTTTTCTTGCCCCCACCACTTTTAATTCTGCCTTTTTACTCCCAGCCAGCCCCAGAATACAATACAGAGGAGCCCTGTGCTGTGAACACAGACACACACCCTTAGGCGTATACACACACATCCACACTTTTATAAGCCATTGAAAGAGACAAGACCAAAGGCGGAAAGAGGAGCAGACGCCTCTCAGATGCTGAGCTTGGCTTCATGTGCCACTTGACACAGACGGCTGCACACAAGATAACTGTTGTTTATTGTTTATGGAAGGACCCTCTGCCACACTCCATGCTCTCTTCATCTGGAGACTCCTAAAGGGCCACAGCCAAGAGCCACAGGGGAAAAGAAAAATGGAACTCTCTGTATCTACTGTATGTGTGCAAGTGTGTGCTCCTGGGGCTATGTGTGAAAAGGAAAAAGATTGCATGTATGCTATTGTGTTTACATATCCTGTTGGTATGTACACTTATTTTATCTATTATTCTTCTCTAACTTCCACATGAAGTACGTGTTGTTTGCTCAGCTGGTGTTAGTTCATTGAGGAATGGTTGGGGAAGCCATGTTCTTCTACTGGGGTCTTACTCACAATAAAGTTATTAAAGCAGGGTATGCTTCCACTCAGATCTTACAAGTAATACAATTCTACTATATTATGTAATAGATATGATATTATTTCAGTGATTTCACAACCTGATTGATATGTGATTTCCCAAAAATAAATTAGGGTCTGCAATTATTGCAAAAACACACAAGTGAGGAAATAGAAGCAAATCCTCATTGTAACTGCTGTGTTTCACCTTGAATCGTGAAAGCCACAATTACAGCTTTCATCTCAGATTAATATTTTAAATAATTAAAAATACTATGAAAACTTATGATATTTTTATTCATAAATATATAATATTTTCCTCATGTAGGGTCTCTGCCCACCCAGATGTCAGCTCCTCCCAACCACTCAGACATGCGCTAACAGAAACTTGTCAGTCCATACCATGTTCTCAGACCAGGGTTTCTCTTATTTGGAATTAAGACAGAT
The DNA here is from genome assembly GCA_015106775.1 of Etroplus canarensis. Taxonomy (NCBI): domain Eukaryota; kingdom Metazoa; phylum Chordata; class Actinopteri; order Cichliformes; family Cichlidae; genus Etroplus; species Etroplus canarensis. The sequence goes on from VUQH01078166.1 coordinate 77,283, forward strand.
TCCTTCCTAATGGTGCATGTAAGCACTGATTCACCACTGTATTATTTTTTAAACCCTTGACAAATCTTATCCACATTGCCTTAACATTGTACCTAAATAAATCCATACAGTATTCGTTTGAATATTAGTTTATACACTTTTTTTTTTGGTTATTTGAAACGTCAAAAGATCTGCCCATCTCAGTTTGATGCATCTCCCTCGAATTTTTATCCAAATGTGAAGTTGGTAGGAAAGAGGCTGCAGCTGGACAATTATCCGGCCTGATGGTGATAGAGCATGAATAGCAGGGTAGCCCTGGGCACTATGAAAAGGTCCTGCTGACGACTGTACCGACAGGGTCACAGCCCCTCCATGCTCCCCCGCAAAAGAGAGTGAGAGTAAACAGGCGTAATGGGGAGAGACTAAAAGAGACTTGGACAGTGTTCTTGTAAATAATTGCGTTCATTGTTCTCTGCCACTCTTGGTTATGGTCACAAGCTGTTTGGTAGGCCCCTGTCTGTCTGGTGCTCACCATGAGCCTGGTGTCAGCCCCTACGCCCCCAAGGGGAGCAACTTGTGCCAGGGGTGAGGATGCCAGCTCCCTGACCCAGTGGCCCTGTGTCTGACGTGCCCACGCCAGGAGCAAACAGTTCCCGGGCCTGCTTGGAGACTCAGGGCGTGCTGTGCGCATGCTGCTTCGCTGTTAAATAAAGCTGGTTCAAAGAGCACATTCCTGCCCCCAGCTCAGCAGCGAAATAGCAAGCTTTCTTGCTTGTAGTGTCAAAGCACCAGATTGTTTCATTTTATTGCTTTGCCTTTATCTCGGCTGACTCCGCTACAATCTGATTGGATGGAGCATGTTATTAGACTCTGTTGTTTGCTGTGGGAACAGCAGATGGCCCATTTGGACCAGATTACCTGTGCACCTTATCTTAAGTACAGAATTCATTCCAACTGTTTAGATGTTTTGAGAAAGCTGGTTGTCCACATTGTGTATGTAGTGCAGTACAGTTGAGCTTATCTGGAAGTTAACACTCACTTATACTGTAAACATCAAACCATTATTTTAAAAAAACTACTGTGACCATTATGCACATTTTATTTATTGTATTATGATCATAACATATGGTAATTGCTCTTTTGGACTGGTCATTTGAAACAAGCAGTAGAAAAAAATGTATGTATATTTGCAGCTGCAATTTTTTTAAATGAAAAAAAATTAGCAGTTACATAAAATGTCATTTGTGTAGCAGCAGCAGCTACAGGAACTAGTTTGATATTTTCTGTCTGAAACCCCATTAAGGACAATGCAATCCCTCCGGTATTAATATAGTATTCTAATTCTGATTCAGAAGGACCAACGAGGGAGAGATGCTACAAAAAGAATGAGATGATTTAAAATAAGAAATGTTAAAGTCTTCAAGTTCCTCTGGATTTCCCCTCCTCCAGACAACTTAGATGACAGGCAGATACGTCATTGGGTTGTTGTATTTATGAATTTATGTTATTGTGTACAAAAACAAGCATGGGAACATGCCCAGTCCAAAATACCATCATGTGCAGCCTGTGAGGATAGAACCTCAGTGACATCATGACTGTGGTGTTTTGTTAACAGTGCTGTGTATCTCCTCAAAATACCAGTGGCAAAGTGGAACACACAAGCTGAGCTCCACAATGGAAGGCAGATGCTCCCAGGCTCCTTCTTGCCATCTAAATTTGTCCCTTTCTTTTCTTCTTCTGCTGATAGGTTTAAGAGAACTTGAAAAAGGGGCCTCCCTCACAAGGGCAATGTCTGACTTTACTGTATGGTAAATGTCAGAAAATAAATGCAGGCCTTGTAACAAAGTGGAATTGGATCAAATCTGCCCCAGGCCGCTGCGTTTGATCTCCACCCCCTTCAGTACAGCTACCTTCATTTAAAGTGAACAGCATATTCAGGAAGTTATGGTATTTGGTCATATAATAATCTGACATCACAGAGGAGGAAAACAGTTTTCATATGCTGCTTGACATTATGAAAACTGTAGGTCATGCATTCATAGATTTATTCTCATCTTGTCTTTGTTACTGCTTGTAGGATTTAACTTCCTGTAAAACCAGTAACCAGGTTGGTATAATAGGTTTGTTTCTTTTGGTTTCGTATTGTATACATTATCCTGTTGAGTACTTGCATCTGTGGTACATTCCTCCAGTGCGAAGAGAATTGCAATTTCTATCCCAGCAGCTGAAATTCGATACAATGCCTGGATTTAATGGAGCCTTTATATGACTCTTGAGATCATCCTGCTGCAAATAACATGTTCTTGATGTGTACTGCAAGAATAATTGTAGGTGGGGAATATTTTATCAAGTTTGACTGAGGTCAATCATCCCACTACAATGAAGCAGAGATCAAAGACAGGAGGGAACAAAAACTCCATAGGCCTACAGGTAGTATAGCAGTTGAACTGGAAATATGAAACACCCACCCACGCACATTCAGTTTCCCAGCTAGTGTGGGATAATCCCTAAAGATATGAAACTCAAACCATGTTATGTGTTGGTTTTGATCATGTGTTTGACATCACATGATTGATAAGCACTGAATGCTATGGAGCACAGCGGAAAAATTATTTTATTTTGCCGCTATAATTTAAAATTTTAATTTTAAAGTGTGGTAAAATTAAAATACAACATACTAATAATGCTGTCAGTGCAACTAATTTTTAGAAAATTTATCTTGTTATAAAGTAAAGACAGTTGATAAATGTTTAAAATGTGTTTTTGTCATTGCATGCTATTAATTTTGTGCTTACATCAGCCATTCCAGAAACTCGCTTGAAAGTGTGACCCATTGCTCTGCTGTGGAAATGTCATCAGAAAAAAATCAAACAAAACAAAAACAGATGGAAAGAGAAATGACTGAGAGAGAGAGAGAGAGAGAGAGAGAGAGAGAGAGAGAGAGAGAGCATGCATAATATAATTGTACTAAATGCATTCTCCTAAATTTTATGATCACAATATATGGGCTTTTTTATATACGGCTCTAGACCTTCAGAAGAATATACACAAACAAGTGTGGAGCTGTTCAGTTTCTAGTTGACTATTTCATGAAGTATTAAAATAAAATAATGAAAAGAATATTTTGAATAGCTCTGTTTGTATACTGAAATGATCCAGATGAAAAGCACATGACTTAGCTTGTTGCTTGTCTTTCTATGCTAACTTTCTGACAAGTATGTTACCTTAATATACAACCCACATTCCAAAAAGGTTGGAACATCTTGAATTTGATGACAACAACAGGTCTCAAAAAAGTTGGGGCAGGGCCATGTTCACCCCTGTATAGTATCTCCTGTTCTTTTAACAACAGTCTGTAAATGTTTGAGAACATAGAAGACCACCTGCTGGACCTTTGGGAGAGGAATGCTGTCCAATTCTTGTCTGATATAGGATTTAACAGTCCTACATCTTCTTTGTTGTATTTTGTGTTTTGTGATGTGCCAAATATTTTCAGTTGGTGAAAGGTCTGGACTGCAGGTAGGCCAGTCCAGCACCCAGACTCTTCTACTATGAAGCCATGAAGTATATTGTTTAACATTGTCTTGCTGAAATATTCAAGACCTTCCATCAAAAAGCTGTTGTCTTGAGGGGAGTATACGTTGCTCTAAAACCTACCTTTTAGCATTGATGCTTTTTGAACAGAGTGCTTAAAACAAGCCAGATGGCCCCTCTTCTTTTAGTCTGGAGGATACATGTCCATGACTTCCAAAAAGAATTTCAGATTTTGATTGATTTGGTTGACCATAGAACAGTTTTCAACTTTGTCCCAGTCCGTTTTTATTGAGCTTTGGCCCAGAGAAGACAGTTGTGTTTCTGAATCATGTTCAGTCATGTTCTTTGCATGATAGAGCTTTAACCTGCATTAGTTGATGGTGTGGCCAACTGTGTTCACAAACCATGATTTCTGGAAATGTTCCTTAGGCTGTGTAGTAATTTCCATGACAGAATCATGCCTGTTTACATTTAACTGATGCATGAGGGCCTGAAGATCACCAGCAACTGATTTTGGCTTGAATCTGTGTCTCTTGTGCACAGAAATGTCTCCAGATTCTCTAAGTCTTTTGATGATAGATTCAAAATCTTTACAATTTTACAAGTTGCTCCACAATTTATAGACATTTATAGACATTGTTTCTGGCAGATTGCTGAACCTCTGCCCATCTTTAGTTCTTTAGATTCTTTAGTTTATTTCTTTAGACTCTGCCTCTCTGAGGTGCTCTTTTTATACCTAATCACATTACTGGCCTGTTGCCAGTTAACTTAATTAGTTGCAAAATGTTCCTCCAACTGTTTCTTTTCGGTACCACTTTTCCAGCCTTTAGTAGCCTTTGTCCCAATTTTATCAAGATGTATCACTGCCCTCAAATTCAAGATGAGGTAGTAGTGTTCATGAAATATTAAAATATTTCACTTTAGCATTTGATATGTTTTCTGTGTCATTTTGTGAATGAAATATTGGTTCATAAGATTTGCAAAAAAAAATAATACTGGCATTGTTCTTTTAATGATATTTTACACAGCATCCCAAACTTTTGGAAAAATGTTTTTAATTTAGTCAGATATAACTAATATACAGCCATCTTGACAGAATGTAATTATAAGTGGAAAAGAAAAAGTAAGAAAACCATAGATTAAACTTGTAACTTACCTGAACCTAAAGGCACGCTCACAATTTTTATGCCGTGTTTACAATCACAAAAGCTATCTCAATGCACATTGCAGCACATGTTCTCAATGCTATGCTTTTCTGAACTTCCTTCCTTCATGATGCATTAGCTCGTAGCTCCCTTTCACATCCATTTGCCCCCTTCAACTGGAACCAGAAAATCAATCTGTAGCATACATGTTGTCAAACAATGATGTAGACCCTGGTCTGCCCTATCCATGGGGCCAGACGTGATTGACTCAAGATCTGGTCTGGACTGTTTAAAATACGGTCTCAATTACTTAGTGCAGGCCTCTTACAAACCCCCAGTTTTATACACTCATATAGGCACATGTGCATACACTCATATCCCCTTTTCACCAGTTAAATTAAAGTCAGATTACTATTAATGTATCCTAAATATACTTTTTTGCAAATGTAGCTTGGCTTTTTCAGCCAGTCAGTTCACATCGCTCAGTGGGAGACTCCTTCAGAAGCCTGCTATGCCCGCTATATGCCACTTACTAATTGACCGAGCCTGTTGGATGTGAGGTGTGGTGGCTGGAGATGGGGACGCATGGCAATCATATGTGACTGAGCCCACTAAGAGTCTGATGTGGCAACCATTAGTACACAGCATCAGTAGAAGCATAGAGACACACGTGGAGTGTGCAGCTTGAACAAATAAGGCCCTCTGTGTTTTGGAGTGAATAACCCTGCTCCCTTATTACCAGTATGAAGTGTGGTTTGCTAGCGATGACATCAATGACAAACAGAGCGCTCTGGTTTTCTCCTAAGGGATGGAAACTACAGCTTTGAACTTAAACAACTTCTCCATTCATTCCTTATGGGATGTAGTCCTTCATCATCTGTGTGAAGGCCAGGATGCTTCGATGAAATGTGACTGTTAAAATGCTTTAAAGTAATAAGATGTTTTACAGGTTGGGATGGGATTGCAGAAGATTCTTCATAGATGTCATTGCATGAACAATGTTGACTTTTGAAGCAAACAATGAACAAATTTATCCAAAATTATTACATGCATGCTTTCTACCATAATACGTACTTAAAAAAAATTTTTTTGTAGTTGGGACTGTATTGCCTAAAGCTAGGAAACAGGTCTTTCAGATATTTTTTCCCACAGTAATAACATAAATTTCAGAGTTTGTGTTTCTGTTTAGATGTCTATATTTTATGATGATTTTTTTTTATTCTTGGCTATCATGAAGCATTTTGTGCTTTTGCTTGAAGGTCTGAATTTCACTAGTATTTTGAGCCTTTAGTGCTCTTGTTCCCTAATGTTCTGCTGTGTGTTTTCCCCTCTGTCAAGTTCACTCATGTGTCTGTTTTTTCAGTTAGTGTATTCCCTCCAGTTTGTTTGTTTGTCTGTTTGTGTATGTGCTTATTAGCAGGATAACATAAAAAAGTTTCCACCCCAGGGGGTCACCACAACAGATTAATCTGTATTGGTAATTTGGCATAGGTTTTATGCCGGATGCCCTTCATGACACAACCCTCCATGGTGAGGGTGACTTGTGTACCCACCTGGAAAGGATCACTCAATAGATCTCCACCCAAAATGCGCAAAGCTC
>VUQH01078171.1:0-13253 GCA_015106775.1 Etroplus canarensis
ACAGTAAAACATAAGGCACACAGCAAAGGGGATGCAACCAAACTGGAAAGAAACAAGGACGAGACAGAAAAAAAGGAAAACCAAACATCCTAGAATTAAACAAAACCTAGTTCCACAATACCAAAAACCACAAACCATAACACACAGTCTGCAGACCTAAACCCTATCGAGCTGGTTTTGGATGAACTGGACAGAAGAGTGAAAGCAAAGCAACCTACAAGTGCCACACATTTATCGAAACTTCTGCAACAGAGTTGGGAAGAACTTGCTGAAGAATATTTGATTTCCATTGTAGAAAGAATGCCATGAGTGTGTTCAGCTGTTATCCAAAGCTGGCTACTTTGATGAGTCAACAGTTTAGAATACATTTTGGTTTATTCCATGATTTCTTTTTGAACTTCGGTAGCTTGTTTGTTCTATGCTTTCATTTCAGAGTACAATGAGACATTAAACTGCTTGAATTTCAATAAAAAACTGAAAAATTGGGGTGTTCTAAAACTTTTGACCGGTAGTGTAAATTAAAATATTAATGGAGGCATATGAGTAATAAGCTGCAATATGTTTATGTTTGTTGTTAGGTTATGGCCACTCCTGTCTCCCGAGAGGATCAAGTGAGAGTTCAGAAGACATTTGATGAGGAGGCTGGCCCAGTAAGGATCCTTGCACTTGTGCTTACCTCATCAAAATAAATTTTAAAAAACATGTATTTTATACCTTTGGGTTAAACTACTGCTATATCTTATTTGCAGGATGACAGAATGAACGTCAAAGAGATCATGAAGCTGTTCAACTCAGGTCAGAGCATCCACTATCACTTTTTGGCTGTGCATTGTGTCATGTAAAAGAAGCCAATTTGCCAGCAGCGCTAGTTGTCTGCAATGCCTAAAATAACCACTAGATGGGAGCAAAGTAGCAAAAATATTCTCTCATAAATTGGAGAACTGCAGCATCAGAGGTCACCAGTCTAGACAGAGGCTCATACAGTCAGATAAAGTAAATTGAACTGGGTTTAGTAATAAAAGTGACGACACTTGTCCTCTCCTTCACCTTTCCGCAGCTAAATCCAATTTAAACCCGTTTTTTCTCCTTCTGCATCAATCTGTGCCTTTCTTCTGTAATCACAGTTCTTGAGAAAGATTACCATCTTCCTTTGGAGACGTGCAGAGAGCTCATCTTTGGAGAGAATGTATCCTTTTGGTCTTAGTTTATTCTCTCACTCAAACTCTAGTCTCCTTGTAGTGTACAGCAGTCCTCAATGACATTGTCTGTACTGTAGACATGTCCTTGTGATTTTCATGTTACAACTGCAGCTGTTAAAAACCAGACTGGCCTTTGCTGATTTCACACTTCCTCAGGGCAGACGCTCGCTGACTTCTGTGGTTGAGTCATTGTGCCGCCCTGCTGTTCACTATCACTCTCATTCCTTATAGCTTTATCTCTCTGTCTTGTGTCCTGCTGAGATATCCTTAACTCTGCTGCCAGACTAAAGGGCGCTGCACTCTCAGCCGTGAGCAAGCAGGGACCCTGCTGTCTAGTCTGCGCAATCTGCAGGTACAGCTTAGTGTGTGTGTGTGTGTGTGTGTGTAGGAAAATCATGTCACTGTTTTTGATGGTACTCTCTTTTTCAGTCCATCTTTTTTCAGTTTGATGAGGACTCTTCTGGAACCATGAGCCCATTTGAGCTCAGCTCAGCACTGCAGGCTTATGGTATGCACGCACACACGCACGCACACATACAAATGATTGCTGCTGCTGGGCTTTACGTCTTCATTCACTGCTCTATTTTCCAGGAATCCAATGTGATAACAAGGTGGTTCAGCTGCTGTCTGAACGCTTTGGATCTGGAGAGCGTCACATGCACTTCCATGGCTTCGTGTCAAGTATCACCAGGCTGCGCAAACTTTTTGGTAACCCACACACAAACACATGCATATATGTACTCATCTACCAAGATACACCACTGTATAGAGTTAGCACAACTTTCATTTTTGTCAGTTTCAGCTCTCATGTGATTTCATGTATATCTGAGAAGCTATACCACATGTCATCAAACACACAAAAACTTAAAATACACTCACTGACCATTTTATTAGGTACACCTTTCTAGTACTGGGTTGGATCCTCTCCTGCTTTCAGAAATGCCTTAATTCTTCATGGCATAAATTCAACAAGGTGCTGAAAACAGTCCTCAGAGAGTTTGATCCATACTGACATGATAGCATCACACAGTTGCTACATATTTTCCTTCTGCATATCCATGATGTGACTCTGCCATTCCACCACATTTCAAAGGTGAACTACTCAGTTAAGATCCTGTGACTGTGGAGATCATTTGGGTACAATGAACGCATTGTCATGTCCAAGAAATCATTTTGAGATGAATTTAGCTTTGTGACATGGCACAAACAGCTACAAAAAGATGGATACATTGTGGTCATAAAGGGACATGGTCAGCAACAATACTCAGGTAGGCTGTGGTGCTTCAGTGATGCTCAGTTGGTACTAAGGGGCCCAAAATGTGATGAGAAAATATCCCTCATACCATTATACCACCACCACCAGGTTGAACCACTGATACAAGGTAGGATGGCCCAGAGATCAGCATATTCTGAAATACTCAGACCATGCCACATTCAGAATCACTTTAATTGGCTTTTTTTTCCCATTCTGATGCTCAAATGAACTTCAGTAGGTCATCTTGATCATGTCTACATGCTTAAATGCATTGAGTTGCTACTATGTTACTGGCTGATTAGATATTTACATTAACAAGCAGCTGAATGGGTGTACCGAAGGAACTGCCAAATGAGTGCACGTATATTGCTATATACGTGCTGCTGAGTGAGAAAACATATCCACATAGAGAAAACCCAATCTACTATTTGGGTGCTGTCACAAAAAATTTAAATATCAGATGTGTTCAACAGAACTTTCAGCATTTTTGTTTACTCCTATTGATTATCTTATGTGACCTTTTAGAAGATATATGACCTCTAATATGACAGCTAGACTAAACTCATTCTATATCTAAAGTAGTGGGTCTCAAACGTTTTTGGCACGCCCCACTTCAGAAGCTGAAAAAAGTTTGCGCCCTAAACCACACAAAAATGCCCATCCCACACCCCACAATTTTATCAATCACTAACAATAAAAAAGTATCCAAGTGGAATTTTAAATAAATAAACTTTCATATTATCAGTCCAGTAGCATCAGCCAATGTTTTCATGTTTTGGTTTCATATAAAAAACATATCTTTTCACTTTCTTAAGTTCACTTAATATTTTGCACCTGATTGTCTGCTCCCCACCTGCAGTAGCCCCACACCCCACAGTTTGAGAACCACTGATATATTCAAAACTAGCTCGCTACAGTTGTCAAATAATGTCATGATAATACTATGCCACACGAAGTTTATAAAGCAATGTGTTATATATTAGACCATTATTCTGATCTGTTAGAGGCTATTTTTCCAGCAGAACTTTTATCTGCAGAACCATTTCTCAGGAGGAAGCAGGAAATTGCTTCCAAACAGATATTTTAACAGCACACTCTTTTTAATTTGTAATTATTGAAACTTTTGATTTGTAATAATTTAATTAGATTTAAAAAAAGCTTATTTTCTACAAATCTTCATGGTATAATAGTATATATTAGTATAATAGATCAAAACATCACCCTTATGTAAGTAATGGTCTCAGCTTGGCCACCTCTATAAAAACTGTATTGAGCCTTTGCAAATATCCTGGATATAGTCATCTCTTCTCCTCTTCTCCTTAGCTCTGTATGAATCTGAGACCAGTCAAGAGGTGAAAGAAAGAGGAATCAACTCAGTGAGTATCCAACATGCTCTGTCATGTTCTGACCCAGAATAAACAGGTTTTTCATTTTCTACACTCTCTCTCTGTCTACTTGATGTCCCTCTACAGTGGCTGCTTCAGTTTCTGACAGTGTGAAGAGTTTTATGAAAGGCGTTTCCACATGGACCCAGATGAGCAACAAAAAATAATAGACAGCACACATAACATGTATTTTAGTTTCAGACTTTTCTTGCTTGCTATGCCATTGTTTTAATCTTGCTCAACTACATACCACTGCTTTTCGCCTACCATTTGTAATCAAATCCAGGTGAAGTTAGTACTCCACATTGTAATAAAATCAATTATATAATAACCGATATGAGTTAAAAATGTGTCCGCAGTGTTTTTGTCCTTTCAAAGCATTGCTGTATTAAAGAAATGTTTCTAAAATCCATCCATCCATCCATCCATCCATCCATCCATTAACCAGGTTCAGCTTGCAGGGGCACCAGTCTAAACAGAGATGTCCAGACCCCCCTCTCCCCAGCTACCTCCTCCAGCTCTTCCAGGTGTTTTTAAGCCAGGTAAGAGATGTAATCTCTCCAGAGTGTCTTGGCTCTGGCAGATCCAGGAGCTCAGGAGGCATCGTAGTCAGATTATTTTATTTAAATAATTATCATGTTCTCAGGTTGCTCTTTGAAAATATAAAGGTATAAAGGTTTAAAAATTAGTTTGAGATAAGAAAGTAAAATCAACCTTAACATATTACATGTGAATGAAATGGTACACATGACTTCAGGTACCCACCTGAAAAAAAACTCTTCAACTTCAATAGTTTACTCATCAGTGCACACATAAGCATACCCTGGGAAATATGTGTGCACATACATGCACATATTAACACACACACATTCAGAGTGAGTACTGCCTGCCCCACTGAGGGTGTGAGGGTGATGTCTCAGCTACACGCACCATCTCTATTCTTATCGCACTGACGCCACGTACAGCGTCAACACACATTCCCCCCTCCTCCACTACGTTCCCTCACTCCCTCCATCCATCCCTCATCCTTTCTCCACCCTCCTGTTCTCTCTAGTAACTGTCTGAGTCTCACAATCTGCATCCTCCTCCTCCCTGGTGCATGCTGGCTGTTCTCTCTCTCACGCTCTCTGTCACACACAAAACACAGGTGTACACACACACATACACACACACACACACACACAGGCAAGCAAGCAAATGTCCTTTCTACACATGCTGCTATTAATAGTCCCTTTACTCACACACTACCTCCTGTTCATCGTTAGGTGAGTACACACAGGTTGCCCTCGGCAACCATCCATTTACATTGTGATAGAGAGAGGAGGAGACAAGAGAAAGGGAGCGAAGAGAACTAGACAGAGAGTGGTCCTTGTGAGTCCTCTCAGTGTAAGGCCTATTCTCCTCATACACCTGCTTTATTATTTAATGTTTCCAAACCTTGTGTTCCTTTTATATGTATCTGGAGAGTGCTTGTAGCATGAGCCACTTGTTGGCTTGTGTGGATGTGAGGAAGAAGATGTGTTCATTCTTTTTCTGTGCCCTTTCAGAAAAGTCAAGAAACAAGACTACTAGTCTGCAGCCATGCTTGCAGCTGTTAGAGACTGTATTTTAGCACAACTGTGCTGAACGACAGGGTCAGCAATACTAAAAGGGTGGCAATGTATGGTGATGTTTAGCAGATGTAATGGTAAGCTTCAAAATAAGTAAGAGAAAAACATTTCTCAGTGAAAGTAAGACAAGAAATGCTATATTTATACCTATAGCTTGAAAAAGTGAAGATATGATGGAGTCTTCAGTGCCGCCACTGCCACAAATCGCTTGTGTCATCATAATAGCACAAAAACTATTTGATGCAGGATTTTGAATTTTGGCACAGATCTCTGTGAGATCTGGATTTTCAGCCCTTTCGAAAATATGGATTTGCCACTGGGTGGCATTATCTGTAGACTTTTTTACATTTTTAGCCACTTCTCTGTGAGGATTTGTCCACTCTGCACAAAACAAAAACCAAATTGATCCTGCATACTTTCATGGTGACACTGTGCCACTGCTGCTGCTGGAAATCCTTCGTGCTAGCACGAAAATGTAAAAACTATATGACACAAGATTTTGAATGTTGGCACAGTGATAGGCCTCCATGAGTTCTTGAACTGAGATTTTCAGCGATTTAAAAAAAAAACTTTTTGGCCACCAGGGGACCTTTCTGTTAAAAAAATCTTTAGCCATTTATCAGCTCTAAATCATCTAAGTTTAATTTTAAAAAAGAAAAATAAAAGAACTTGACATCTAGCCTCACATCCTGTCAAGTGGGGTCGGGTCAGGCCAGCATTCGTGAAAAAACTGGAGCTCTTCGGGGATATGCCTTTAGTGGTTGCCCTGTGACTACAAGGAGCAGTTGGGAAATGGTTTTCTTATGGAAATTGAACAATACAACTGCTATACAAAGTTATTGTTTGTGGTGTGAATGATTTCCTGCATTGTTCCTAGTGGCAGCGGAGCTTAATCAGTCTGTTAGAAAAGAAACCCCACTGTGTGTCAAGGAAGTGGCGCGCGCAAAGGGTGGTCAGGGTTATCCATGATGGGATGTTCAGTGATCTCCTCTCCATCGCAACTTCAAACATCTCCTTTTTGCAGCCAGTCACATAGCCAGCCTTTTTGTTCAGTTTATCCAATCTGTTTGTGAGTCTAGCTCAGATTCTGCTCCCCAAGCAGACCACAGCAAAGTGCACTGCACTTGCCACAAATGACTAATAGAAAATCACCAACATTTTGCTGTGCATGTTGAAAGATCTCAGCTTCCTTAGGAAACAGTTCAGCCTGTTGCCAGTGTGGATGCCCAACATCAACATCCTGTTCCAGGACACACACAGGCTGTGTAGCTGTCCTCTTCCAGTGCCTATGTGCGAGTGCACTGCAACTTTGTGATATTAAGATCAGTGGACAGTCAAACCTCTTTGCATTTAAAGCTGTACCATTTCCAATAGCTAAGTTTAAAAAATATCATGTTAATAATGCATTTAATAATAATTTAACACATTATTATTATTACTATTACTTTTGTTATATTTGGGGTGCTTAGATGAAATTTAGTTGTGTTTGAGTACACCCGAAAAGGGTCTAAACTTGCCAATGCCTTTTCCTTCTGAAGTTGATCGCCATCTCTTCAGTCTTACTCACTTACATTCAGAAACAGATGATTTCTCCAAGTCCACTCCACAAAATCATCTGTTACTGCTCTGTTTTTTCTCCTCCTGCTCATTACTTATACATCCAACCACTGCAGAATTATCAGAGTATTTCTGTAGATGGTATGACCCAGAATTGCACTGAAAGTCAAAAGGTGTACAAGGTGAACAAGAACGGAGATAGCAGAATCCCTTGTGAAGCTCCTGTGCTGCACATCACCAAATCAAATAGAGCACTGTTCAGTCTCACATACTGCAGCCTGTTTGTCAGGTAGTCAGTAATCCATGAGATGGTGGGTGTGTTTACTGACATTTCCTGTAGCTTCTCCCTCAGTAGCAGCAGCTGGATTGTGTTAAATGCACAGGATAAATCAAAGAAGGTGATCCTCACTGCATAAACATTACTATCCAGATGCGCATAAGTTCTCTGCAGCTTGTAGATGATTGCATCATCCAGTTCCAGATTTGGAAACTGCGGAGGGTCAAGAGATGATTTTATCTGTGGTCCAAAACTCATCTCTCTGACATCTTCACCTCATGTGAGAGCCATGTAAAGGTAACCGGCCAATAGTCAGTAAGCTCTGATGATGTCAATTTCTTTGGTACAGGAACGAGGCAGGATGTTTTCCATAGTTACTAAAGAATGAGTTTGGAATTAATTTGGATTTGCAATTTCCCCCTGGGATTAATAAAGTATTCTGATGGACCTGATAGTTAATGAGCTGATCATCAGTGCTTTAGACTCTTGTTTGCTATTATGGAATGTTGGTTTTTCTTTAGTTTTAATTGTTTTGTGCATGAAGTTTTTGATTTTTGGTTTTTTTTTGTTTCATGCTTTGGGTTTAATATTGTTGTAACTCATTGTTTGAGTTCACCATTATTCTTTCCTCACTCTGTATCATGTGAAGTTTGAGTTTTCTCATCTCTGTATTTAGTAGGCGTCCTATTTCCTTTGATGGTTTTCTCAGGTACCTGGTATTTTGTCTTCCTGTTTGTCTGATTGCCTTGATTGTTTTCACCTGTGCCTCCCTCCTGTTCTGTGTCTAATTTCCAGTCAGTCTTTGTCATAGCATCTGTTTATTTCCCTTGATGTGCTGCTTCGAGGTTATATTTTTGGATTTCTGTTTCCCCACCTTGTTTATTTTTGGACCTTGCATTCAGATAGTGTCTGCTATAGTGCAGTAGTTTAACATTAGCCTTACATGTGAAAGGTCCCTGGTTGTGAGACAAAAGCCCACCCTTGGGGACCCCAAACCAGTATACTCTTAGTGCTGGTCCCCAAGGCCAAATAAATGGGGATGGTTGCATTAAAAAGGGTATCTGGTGTAAAATCTGTATCAAATCACACATGCAGATTCATCCACTGTGGTGACCCCCTGGGAACAGGCCAGAAGACTGTATTAGCTCTCTTTGTAGGTAACCTGTGTATTAAAAAGTTCAAACTTTGACCAGATGATGGCGCTAGATGAGAATTTGTTCATCTAATGCTCCCTAAAGCTTTTACAACTTCTACTGAGACAAGCACAAACGTTCATCCAAACACAAATATCATACTTTGATTCATCCCCAGGGCACCATGAATGTCTGCACCAAAGTTCTTGATAATTAAATAGCTAAACAGTTTTCTCTCAAAATTTCAAATCTTAGTTGTATGGTGTTGTGAGAAGAAAAGCCTGGAGACCACACACACACGAGTTTTTAAGATTCAGCTTCTGGGGCCACAAATTGTTATTATTTATTTATAAACAAATAAAAGACTAAAGTGGACTTGGAATGAAATAGACATAAAAAAGATCAGATTCTTATTTTTTTTAAAAAGAAAACAATAGCGCTATGGTTTCCATAAAAAGTGTGAGAGTGACAACAATATAAAAATAATTTAAAATAAAATAATATAAATGAATGTAACTTTACATAAAATAATTTAAATTATTACAGTTAAATTAATAAAATCTGACATTATACCATCAGAGTGTTGAATACCCAGATACATTTATGTGGAAAACCGGTCCTCTAAAATTGACACATTTTTCCAGATATCCAATCACACATATTTAGAAGCACCATGTTACAAACAGGTTTATTTAAAAAAATAATTAAGACATAAGCACCTTTTTAAAATCTTGACATTTATTTTCTATTTCTGCAGTGTTTCTGTCATTTATCTGTCAAAGCAGCACTGAGATAACTGTTACAACTTTTACAGCTTATATATCCTAAAGGTCTTTAAAGAAGTCACTTCCCAAAAGGTAATGAGCACTAACCTTTTGAGAGGTAATAGGATGGATTCAGTATCTCTAATGGTCCTTGCAAATATTGTGGCATCACAGCCCACACTTCCTGAGAAGAGCAGCAGCTCAGTCGGGAGCCTTCAGATCAAGATAAAGAGAAACAGTTTGTGGCTGATCTACCAGGATAAAACTGTAAACTGTGTCCTCTCCCTCCTATAAAGTCTGTATTCTCTCTGTTGATTCTTCTCTGTCGACAGCAGCTGTGCTCATCCTTCCACCTGCTCTCCTCCCCTCCTTTCTTCACACCGTCCTCCCTCCTCCCCCTCCAGATGTCCTGTGGGATGTGATGATGCTCTGACAGGCTTGGCGTCTGTTCTTGGAGGTGCTGGTATTTTTGTGCTACAGTGGCGGGGGCCGGTACAAGAATAGTGCCGAAGTTGTAGTGTATAGTGTGGGGGTGTGATCTGGGGAGAGCTGGGAAGGTTTGAGAACTGTGAGATTTTAAGCCATTGTATAGACAGGAGGGAGACCAGGGAGGATTGCGTAAGTTGGCTCACTGGGTGCAAATTTAGACTGGGCTTGCTCACGCATAAATTTGATGAGCAGTACTATCTCAGTCGTCAGAGCTGCAGTATTTTAAGATGTGAGTGTATTCTGGCATGGGACGTGGGGCGTATTTATTGTGCGTGTTTATTTACAAGTCGTGAAGACTGACGGCTGATAATTTGAGAGGCAAAGATCAGCATTTGCATCTACATTATGTACCTCTCCCCTTTCTGTTCCTCTTCCTGTTGTTGCTATTTATTTTCTAAATGGCAGACTGCTATAGATGGTTGTCCAGGTGTTTCACAGTCAGTGACTCTGCCACAAAAATAATGCAGTGATGTAACAGCTCGCTCAGACTCCTTTTTATTGCACCTTCACCTTAGACAGAAACATCAGATCTTTCTGTTGGATTTAGGGATTTTTTCACTTTTCTATTTTTTTCACTTGGGTTCTTTGTTTTATCTATTTGCATGTGTAGGTGTCTGTTTGGATTCTGTTGTTGCAGTAAAAACATTTTTCTCAATTCTACATTCTTTGTTTCACTGTGTTCATGCTTTTTTATGTGAGGTAACAGAAGGTCAGTTATAGCAGAAAAAAATACTTTATACAAAGAAACTGAAATCAAGCTGTTTAATAAGACTGGTATTATATCAATGGGCGCTTGTCCTTATAAATTAAGTAGATTTGTGGCACTTTACTCAGCATTTTAAATTGTAATACTACCGACAATACACAGTGAACACAGAGTCAAGAAGTAGAGAACTGCTGAAATCAAAATACCTGGCAACGATTTCTCATGCTGATTTGACTATATTTGCATACAGAATGTGGCTTCCCTTATCCACCTGTGGGCAACAGACTTTTTTCACAACAGTCATGGGTAAGAATAAGTGCAACTGATGATGGCTCACTTCCATTAAGCCATACCAGTGAAGCACGGGTGTCCCAGTGGTCATCCCAGCAGTCATAGGGCAAGAAATAGGGTATGCCATGAACATCATATACCTAACACAGAGAGACAGACAACCATTCATACTCACATCCACACCTAGAGTCAGTGACTCTAGAGCCTGTTGGTGCCGTAGGCAAAAATTCACAGGGGGGGGCTCTCAAACCAGTGTTCATCATCTTTATTTTATAACTATTCTAATAGTATAACAATAACACGTTAATAACTCAATTTAAAAATCTTTTGTGTTACAGAATTAAAATTCTTTAAATTCAACATTTACAATATATTGTTTGTGATTTAATTTTCATTTTGTATGGACAATGTAATAGTTCAGATACAGAGGATTAAACTTACATGCTGGAGCCTAAACTGGCTACTGAAGTTTTTCTATAATGAAAATATAAAGTATTCAGTATCATAAAACTGCTAAGGTCTATACAGATATGGAAAATACAACACAATGCACTGTACATATAGTACAATTTACACCACTACACCTTAGTATGTTAAAATACAAGTTAGCTGATTTCCCCCTTCAAATTTCTCCGTTACTGATGTCCTATGAACAACAGTTAAAAAAATACTCTAGAACAGCAGAGACCATCAGCAAGCCATTAGGCTCCTCAATCACCCAGGACTGAACTACACAAAAGTCCCCCTCACACACAAACCCAGAACTGCATAACACTATAAATCCTGTCCCTCTCTCTCTCCCTCACTCACTCACTCACTCGCTCTCAAACACACAGACACACACACACAAGCTGCACTACCTCAACCGCTGCTACTGCACATCACTTCTTTTTCTTTTGGTGCTAGTGTCTTGTTCTTGTCTTTTCATTGTGCCTTTCTTGTATACTGTTTTGCACAATTTTGGATTTTTGCACTATGTTCGTCTGGTTTAGATGAAAAGGATTTTGTTCTTTGCATTGTTTGCTGTTCTTTGCATTGTTTGTAACTATTGCACTACGTTGCACACGTTGCACTTTATTTATTTATTTACTTTTAAACTTTTCATTTTAAATTTTAAACTGTGAAAAAAACCTAGTCCTAGCTCTGTTCTTCGTATTGATACCTTTCTGTATTATGTCTATATGTTTATATGTTGCACCAGGTCCTGGAGAAACGCTCTCTCATTTCACTATGTTCTGCGTCAGCTATATGTGGTTGAAATGACAATAAAGCTCTTGAATCTTGAACCATGTTTAATTCAGTAACAATACCCAAGACCAAGTTGACTCTTCATTAAGTGTTAATACTGCAACTACTAGCTTCTAAGTTCTTTCAGCCGGTTGGCTGCACTAACAAGTCCACTGGTATGGCAGGCCAGCAGAGCCGGGCCCACTAGGCTGCTCTGCAAGCTGAGTTAACCAATGTTAAATGTCTAAAAAAAATAAACAAGCAAAAAACTAAAAGAAATAATGTGATGCTAGTGAAAGTTATTTTATTCAAGTGTCTTATATTATTCAAATGTCTTGTTTTTTTTCACTTACACTTCCTTTTTTCACTCCCAGAAGGATAACTCCTCTTCATTTTCCTTGAGGGGCTTTCCTTGCTTTCATTAGGTTTGTTTAAACAGAATCATGCACACTTGCAACGAGTGGAGTCAGGGTCCACAGAGGGGTCACATAGCCACATAGCCCTGAGACTGTGTCAAGGTGCCTCTGTTTAGAGTCACCAATAAAACTAGCAGGTGTGTGTTTGTTAGGCATATCATAGAAACAGGACCACCCTTAAGTGTAATTCAGCCATCATTAATACACCTGTACTTTCAATGCTATGACAGGACAACATATCTGTTTTGAAGAAGGTCTATTCCTTTCTATTTAGCTGATTCATAAAAGTTAAAAAACAACAAAAACAAACTTAAATCTAGATCCTCAACTAAGATAAACTACCACTGTAAGAGCAAAATCTGAGGCCAAATTTGGAGGATGTTAGTATATATCTATATCTTTTAATTTACTCTGTACGTACCCAGATGCTACTGAATAACTTGCTTCGAGAATAACTTTAGTAGTATGTAAAGATGAAAGTTTAAAGTATGAGTCCTTTATTCTATTATTATTATTATTATTATTATTATTATTATTATTATTATATTATTATTATTATTATATTATAGCATTATTCTATACAATTATCAAATCTCAACATCTTCAATTCTGCCACCTCCAGCTCTACCTCCTGTCTTTTTGTCAGTGCCACCATCTCCAAACCATACATCATAGCAGGTCTCACTACCGTCTTGTGAACCTTTCCTTTCACTCTTGCTGCTATCCTTCTGTCACAAAGCACCCCTGACCCTTGTCTCCACCCACTCCACCCTGCCTGCACTCTCTTCTTCATCTCTCTTGTGCTCTGTCCATTGCTTTGGATGGTTGATCGCAAGTATTTAAACTCATCCACCTTTGCCACCTCTACTCCTTGCATCTTCACCATTCCACCTGCCTCCCTCTCATTTATGCACATATACTCTGTCTTATTTCTACTGACTTTC
>VUQH01078173.1:0-19806 GCA_015106775.1 Etroplus canarensis
CGCTGGGAGTGGCCAGGATGGACAGGATTAGAAATGAGTGCATCAGAGGGACAGCTCATGTTGAGAAGCTTGGGGACAAAGTCAGAGAAGGAAGGCTGAGATGGTTTGGACATGTTCAGAGGAGGGATAGTGGACCATTAAAGGATGTTGAAGATGGAGCTGCCAGGCAGGAGGAGAAGAGGAAGACCACAGAGAAGGTTGATGGATGTAGTGAAGGAGGACATGCAGAGGGTTGGTGTGAGGGAAGAGGATGCAAGGGATAGGATGAGATGGAGGCAGATGATCCACTGTGGTGACCCCTAATGGGAGCAGCCGAAAGAAGAAGAAGAAGAAGTAGAAGAAGAAGAAGAAGACTGTAACATCCATGTAGTACTTGTTTAAGAACAAGCTATACAGGTTCAGGCCTTTGTACTTTTACATGTGACATACTAACTGAGGCCTGTAGAATCCGAGATGCAGCGCTTGCTTTTTGTTTGTTTGTCTTTTCTAGCAATCTCTGAGGATTGCATGCTTTGACCATGGGGTGAATTTCCTGGGATGTCTGCTCCTGGGAAGATTGTGTGGCATTGTGATAACACATGTGAATACAGCAAACTTCCTGCGTTTATAGTGGTGCACACACTGTCTGATGATCACTTAATCCAGCCCATTTGCATGGCAGCACCTGGCTGCTACTTAGTCCCTTAAGTCCTATTGAAACAATGTGGGTGTGCTTAGTTTTTCACATGACTGTATAAATGCTAGCATAGGTGTCAACCTCTTGCGTAGGCATTGTAGGCTTGACATAGATTCACCTTAGTTACGGCCTAATAGTTATCGGGAGTGCTTGCATAATTGATAGTGGTACTAGATAAAATAAGTAGTTCCAGCAACAACTTGGAATTATCCTTATAGGATACAACAGTTCATATATACTAAGGCTAGTAGACATCAGAAACAAAGTGCAGAATAGACAGAGTGACGAAATATTACCTTCCTTTCACTTTAAAGCTAGATTGGCAAAAAGATATATTTTTTTAAATTGAAACCATCAATATTTCGTGGGTTCTGTACACAGCTCTTGCAGTACAGGAATTCTCCAGCGCAGACCACCATGCACACAAACCACAAGACCACTAATATAATAACCATTCATATGGCTTTGCTCGCTTTTAGTTTGTACAATCTACTCCCAACAACAAGGGCAAATGTGATGCCAAGTATTTATGCCTAACCAAAGTATGATAGCCCCACAAATCATCTACACAGCCATCTAAAACCTACCAGACACACTAAAACACACATGCAGGTTTAATGGATATCAAATGCCAAAGTGAGTCCAGAACACTCGATTCCATGACAAACAAAGACAGAGGAAAAACTTCTCTTTTAAAAGCTTGGCTCGACATGAAACCACAGCAGTGTTGACAAGTGCTTTGTTTATGCTTGTCCCTATAGGAAAATGCCTAAATCTCTAATTCTGTAAGTAGCAGCAGATGTTTGGATTAACCCAAAAAAAACACCAGCTGATTGCGATGTCAAAATCAAAACAGTTTCTCAAAAACTGATTTGTGCGTGCATCTTATTTGTCAGCATGGCTTAATTTTTCTGATTATATCAGGAGGTTAAAGGTTCATAAACCCACTTGCACATAAAGCTTAGAACTTCATCAACTTTCTTTTAGCATCAAAAGTATTTTCAGTGTTTGTAGTAGTTGATGGAGCACCACATACTTTATTCCATTTTTTACAGCATCACTATAAACCTTCAGAGCTGCCTTAATTCTTTGTGGCATAGATTCAACAAGGTGCTGGAAACATTTCTCAGAGATTTTAGTCGACAGCGACATGACAGCATCGCAGTTGCTGTGGATGTTTTGGCTGCACATCCACAGTGTGAATCTCTCATTCCACCACTCCCCAAAGGGGCTCTGGATTGAAATCTGGTGACTGTGGAGGCCATTTGAGTACAGTGAATTCATTGTCACGTTCAAGAAACCAGTTTGTGGTGATTTGAGCTTAGTGACATGGTGGGTGCGGCTATAAAGGGACGGACATGGTCATCAGAAATACCCAGGTAGGCTGTGGTTTTTAAATGACTCTCAGTTGGTACTAAGATATCCAAAGTGTGCCATTACGCAACCACCGCCAACCTGATCTGTTGATACAAGGCAGGATGGATCTATGCTTTTGTGATGTAGCAGCAGACCAGGCAATGGTTTTTCAATCTTTTACTGTCCAGTTTTGGTGAGCCTGTGCACATTGTAGCATCACTTTCCTGTCTTTTGCTGAATGGCGCCCATTGTGGCTTTCTGCGGGACTTTCCTTTAGAGATAGGGTGAGGGGCCCAGAGTAGAGCTGCTACTCCTCCACATCGAAAGGGGTCCACTGTCACGGTTCACTGGGCTTGACTCAAATGCAGGACACACAAACAGTAAAAGTTTAGCTGCACTGAAGCCACTCTGGTGGGTGATATTGGGTATTGTCGCATTTGAATTGCATGTTTTGGTGCAATTCAGAACCCCAGCATTTTCAGACAGCTGTGGGATGAAAAACAGAAGCTTAAAGTCTCCACACTGATCATGACAAGGCCGTACCACCCTGAACACATCCGATCTCGTCTGATCTCAGAAGCTAACGCTACGCCCCCACTGCAGGTCAATTGCTGAGATCTGATTTTTTTGCATGGGCGTTCACATCATAGTTAAACGTGACCGCCGTGGCGTCACGCACAGGACGCTGTGTTTACAGAAGTAAAAATGGATGCTACACATGCGTGTGAGTAAAGCCTCACTTTCTTTCCACTGACTAGCTCCATCAGCGCTGTCTGCTATGCTTGTTTGGCCCATTGTTTACATTTGATTGAGAATTAGGATGTCTGGCTCACTTCAGTGATGTAATAGTCGGATTAAATGAGATGTTACGGTTTAGACTGAGGTCGCTTTGAAAAATACAGGATTGATTTAGGACCATATATGAAAGTGGCCTGAATCTAATTTGACAAAAATCAGATCTTTGCTGTTCAGACTGTCATAAAAAATCAGATATGGGTCACATATGGCCAAAAAAATCTGATTTGGGCCATTTTTGCCAGCAGCGTGAACGTAGCCTAAGCATCGTCAAGTCTGGTTAGTGCTTGGATTGGAGACTCCCTAGGAATACCAGGTGCTGTAGATCTGAGGTGGCTGTGACTCAGAAGGTAGAGCAGGTTATTTTCTAACCAGAATGTTGGTGGTTTGATTCCCAGCTGCTTCGATATATGTGCCAAAGTGTCCTTGGACAAACCCCATATTGCTCCTGATGCATATGGGAGTGTGAATGTGTGTGTGATAGAAGACATAGAAAAAAGTATTGCTTAAATGAGGCTTCTACTAAGTTATCTGAGTGCTCAGTTAGAGTAGAAAAGCACTGTACATGAACTATTTAGTGACTGCAAAAAGTTGCACAATGTAATGGTAATCAACAATGGCAGGTTGAACTTATTTAGACAAAGTCCCAGTTCTCTTCTGGGCAGGACAAAGAGAATCCAGAGCTGGGGGCAATGTTCCAGGGTTATGGTTTTTTTCAGGCTGTGGCACAAAGAGTCCAGAGAATCCAGAGCTGGTGGATTCTTAGCTGGAGTTTTTCCCAGAGAATGGGTCCAGGTAGGCACTTGGAAGGCATACCCTAATAATCAAGGAACAAGTGGAGAACAAGATCCAGCTTAAATACTGCAGGTAATGATCATAGTGTACAGGTGTCCTCCCCAGACTTACCCACTCCTGAAACTAAGCACAGTTAGGAAGAAGCCTATACCCACACCAGATGGCTGAGGGAGAGATAGAGGTCAGAGACAAAGAGAGAGAAGCAGATCTGCACCATGGAAGACTCCTAGGTGAGGTATTTGGGATTTTGCGTGTCATACTGGGATGAGGTCCTGGGGCAGACCCAGGACACATTAAAGAGATTACATCTCTCGGAATGCCTCGGTGACCTCCCAAAAGAGCTGGAGGAGGTGGCTGGTGAGAGGGAGGTCGGGGCTGCTGGCTACTGACCCCACAACCCAGACCCGCATAAGTGGTAGAAAATTGATGAATGGATGGAAATATCCCAAAGACCCAAGCGGACTCAAACACTCACACAGTATCTACAAAGTGACCTTACAGATGTGTCTCAAACATTTTCAAGTCCATGCTGGAAACACACAGGTGAATGAAGGCATTTAGGTGAGCTGGTTTCAGCTCATGATTATGGATTACTGGAAGGATTGATGGGACCACAAGTCCAATATTTTTTTCACATTTCCTGTGATGATGGGAATTACAAAATATATTCAAATATAAGTGTTGTAGGGTGTGAAACTGGTTGATGCTACGTAAGTACTACCCCACTTGCCTTTGCAGAGTTTGAAGAATATTTTAATTTTAACTTGTTTTTACCCAACACTGAGGAAATTTAAAAAACTGGACCAATTTCAGGAAATTTCTGCAGCATCCCATCAGCGCAGCCAAACACTGAGTCACACTGTGTGCTCCAAACAGAGCCCTCCATTTTACTGCATGTATTTTTTAAGCCTTTCAAGAATTAAGATGTCATCTTTAATTTCAAGAATATGGGCATTTTTCTTGGCCTTCAGACAATAATTCTGATTGCTACAGTGCCGGACGGAACAGGCCTGGAAAAGAAGAAAAAAAAAAAAACAACAAAATTTCAAGAATTAGGATGTCATCTCCCAGGTCAAAACTGGATGTGGTACAACAGCAAAAACTGAACCATAGAGAGTCAGATGTTAATGTTTCCACATAGAAAAGAGGTCAGGTTAGACCAATCAGATTGTTGCAATTAAAGAATTAAATATGTTTTCTTTGTTTTTTATTTTTAAATGACAACTAGCCTGGTAAGCCCATGGTTGAGAACAGACGTCCACACAACTTTTTCTTCACATACACAGACTACTCTTACCTTAGCCTATCATTTGAAAAATAATGAACACCTTAAAATTCATGGTTATGAACATCTAAATTCTGTCTCAGTTTTTGCATGGTGCATTTAAAATGTCTGATTGTTATAATCATCACCCCTCTGTCCTCAGTGTCAGCATTACTATTAGAAGGATTTAGAAAGATAAGGAATGGGCGTCTGAGTGGGAGGTTATGAGTTTGAGTCATCCACGGAGAGAGGTTTATTTTTTTCCTTCTCTGAGAATGTTTCGTTTACTGAGCTTGATTCTAACAAAGAGAAAGTAGAAAGCAGTTCTCTAACAAAGACGTTGAGGCAATGTTCAACAGCTGCCTCCATCCAATGTGGTTGGAACGTCCGCGATGTCAGTCCAATTTTCATTTTGGTACTACTTTTCATCCACGACTAGGCGTGGATGGTCATTCAGCGCTGAAACGTTTGCTGGGTGGTGACTGAATCTGAGTGCTGTAATGATTTGCAAGACTTTGGAAACGCCTCATGTTGTTGTGAAAGTTGGGGAGCCAATTTTGAAGCTTCCAAAACTATGACGAAGGATTCCGATTTCGTAAACCTCCACAACACTCCGCAACGGTTTGGTAGCGTGTCATAATTGCTTCGTACATGTCATATATGCACCCTAATCTTTTGCAACCACTTCAAGCTGGTTCGACAAATTTTTCCATCAACAGTGTGTCACAAGGCTGGTATGACATCTCGCCTCATGAAAGTCAAATACCTTATAACATCATGTGGAGTCATAACATTTTCTTTCTGCTTCATAAACAATTTGTCACATTTTGTATCTTTATTGTAATGGTTCTGAAGGACTCCTAAATACATCGTAACCATTTTGTATCCATTTCATAAAACCTGCACTCCAGAAGCCACACAGCAATGAATTATTATGGACTTCATGTCACGCTGACTTACATGCAAATTAACATAAATGGGAACTCAGTTTCACTGTGTTGCATTTAGAACACATACATGCATCTGTTCTTATGTAGTATATTTGCTTCGCATCTCTTCCTATTTGTGTCTATCTGACAGTCCAAAAACCACTGAAATTTAATCAAAATGTTCCACTACTATAAAACAGAACTAAACTAAATCTACAAAACTATAACTAAACAATTCAAAATATATTTTACCACACAATCAAAGATAAAATAAACCGAAGTCTGACAATGACGCTTTCAATTCCTGTTCACTTAATCATCATACAGTGTCTTATATTCTTTTCATTAAGTTCTCCAATTTTAGTTATTTTTTTAATGCAGTGCAGCGCTGTTAGATACAAATCTACACATAAATATTTTTGGACAAAACTGTGTAATTGTATATCAGCCCCTTTGCATAATTTTGTCAAAGCAGCTGACTCGTTTATGGATAAAGTGTCCTCATAAGTCTGTCCCCTGATGCTCCAGAAAGTGGTGTCAGTGAAATGGGTCTGTCCCAACTCATCATTTAACAATGCTCAAGGTCTCTGTTGTGCCTAAAACAAATCAATTCCAAATGAACTAACCCGTTTTTAAGGGCCAAACATAACCCAGTAGCCTTTAGTGCCTTAACCTCTCCAGGAATTGGAAAAAAAAAGAGAATGAAACAAATCAGCAAGTGAAAACCCTCAAAACAAAATTAATGCAAACCATGAAAGTCCTGGTGGCGCACTTGCAAACATGACTTATGCCACCATCACACCTTCAATTTCCTAACGTTGTACTGTAAGGTCCACAAGTTTTTGGATAAAGCCACGTTTTTCTGTAATTTTGCCTCTGTACACCACCACAGTGGAGTTTACATCAGAAGGTGTATGTATGACTGCCAATGGAACGAGATCACTAGTGTTTATTGATGACGTGACTGCTAATAGAAGTAGCAGGATGAATTGTGAAGTGTACAAGGGCTATACTCACAGATTCAGCCAAATGCTGCAAAACTGAATGGACAGTGCTTCACAGTGCAAATGGATAATGACCCAAAGCTGCAAGGCAAAGAAACTGGATATTTTTCAGTGTGCATGCTTTTAAGCTACTGAAGACAAAAGTGAAGGCAGAGAGATATATACAAACAAGCAGCAACCGAGGGCGGCTGCAGCGAAGGCCTGGCAGAGCATTTGAAGAGAGGACATGTGGTGATGTCCATGGGTTCTAGACTTCAAGCAGTCATTAAATGAAAATAATTTTTATCCAGTTCTTAAAAACAACCTCCTGTTTAAAATGATGTTAGTCTGTCTAGATACTTTTGAGCATTTGAAAATTAGGTACCATCTATAAAAGTGGCTGTAATTTAAAAACATTTAATGCAATTCTTTTGTCAGACCCCCTTTAAACACATCTAGACTATGATGTACCTTTTGGCTGCTTTCTTGTGTTTTCCACCAAGGGGTCACCACATTGATCCGCACTGGTAATTTGGTGGAGGTTTTACGCCCTGATGCCCTTCCTGACACAACCATCCATGGTGAGAGGGGCGCGTGTCAAATACATTTAGACTGCTGGTACACAGGCAAAAATAAAAGTAAATAAACACATTACTAAATGTATCATTGTCCACATACATGTGGACCTGAATGGTCTAAAATATGACCATTACCTCTTGACAACAGTGCCAAAGCATCCTTGGCATCTGACAAAGGGCATTATGTTGTGGGATGAGAACACGCTTATCTTATGAAGCTACATTCACATTTATTTGCATGCTTAACGTCCCTGACTATTATAAACTTGATCCTGTAAGTTTAAAAACCACATCCAAAAATGATGTGTTATATTATCAAGGATCACAGGGAATATTTTATCCCCCACCTCCCCCCGTAACGTTAATTCCATCCAAACAGGGCTTAAGACGTGTAATGACTCTTGCCAAAAAGCCTGCGAATAAAGAAAGTGAAAAGTGTGAGGAAAAACCCAAAGTAGCTCATTAATTTGACTTCTTCTTCAGTAAAGTAGGTCTTCCTTCTCAGTAATCAGGTTTTAGACTTTCCAGCCCTGCTCGCGGTGCTCACTGAGCTTCCAGCTTTCTCAGGCAGTAAGAAGAGGAGCTGTGGGGCTCAGTTCACCTTGACAGGCCAGCCCCAGAGAGGAGATCTGGGTTCAGAGAGCCGAGGAGGAGAACGCTGCAAAAGGTGTGGAAGACAGAGGGCCAATGAGTTGAAAGCGGCGGAGAGGAGGGGTAAAATAAAGAGGTGGAGTGAAGCTTTGGCTTGCATTTGACAGCTGGCAGCCTTAAGAGAAATACAATACCAATGGGAAGACCACGGGGAAGGGGAAAAGATGTGTGAATGGTATAAAATTAACTTTAATGAGTCTGAGCGGTTGCGTTTGTTTGAACAAGAGCTGTATGCTCGAGTAGAAAATATGCACACGTAATAAGCAAGATTATAGCTGGATAGCAGGATACAGAGATACTTGTCATGAAATTTACATGGCCACACAGAGCTGGCATCTACACCAGGCTGGCTGAGCGCTGCATGCCCTGACACACCTTTGAAGTCTGAGCTCAGCTTTTTCCTCACCACTGGAAAATCTCCCAGTCTCTTTCACTCAGTCTTGCACACACACACACACACACACACACACACACCAACACACACATGTACCATATCTCATCTGCGCACTAAAGAACACAGCAGCAGTCAACGCACTGTCTCCCCGCGCAGGCCTCGCATAGGCGTAGTGGGAAGTGAGGGAGCGATGAGTGTTGCTCTGCACCCGAGACGTCAAACGCATTAATCCTGCAGCAGCTCGGTCTGCCGTGCATGGCTAATCATTGCGGTTTATTATCCATCTGCAGCGCTGTCTCCACTCGGAGCTTCAGCAGTCATTAAAGATCCCAGCTTCATGACCTCATTGGACTTCAATGCGAGCTGAAGACATGACTGCCACAGCTAGCGATAATTACGCCAATAATCCACGTTTTGTCTGCATTCAGGAGTGAAATGCTGTGCTTGTTCCTCAGTGTATCAGAAGATGATTATTTTGTGGCATTTGCCTCCACTCTGGTGGAGATTCCGACCAAGTAGCAACTACAACAAACAGGGAACTGAAGGCTAACTCAGTGTAAATCCAATGATGGCCACTAGAGTGCCGTTCAAAAGGCGTCACCTTCTCTTTTATTGCATCTCGCTGACTGGCTTCCATTAGTTGTATTAGTCCCACACATGCACTCACTGTTAATTCTTCATGGCATAGATTGGGTGCTGACTTGCATGTTGAAAGTTCCTGTGCAGACTCACTGTATAAGCCTTCCATACCCTTAAAACGTGATGACAGCCTCCTGAAATCAGGAGGAAAAGTCCCTTTGCTCATCACAGACAAAGCAGGTTCATATTGTCTTTTTCCACACAGCCTATATATACATATAGACACTGACAGATGACAGGTACTGGCCTTAATGAACTCGTCAGCGCCACATTTTGCATGTCACAGCTGGAAACGGACAGGACACGCTGATAGCATTAGAACCGGCTGCATTCCATTTAAGTGGGCTGGTTTCAGCTCCCTGGCATGGATTAGTGGGAGGCTGATGGAACTGAAAGTGGAACTTTTTACCACATTTTCTGCTATGGCAAATCAAAGTGTCTGCTGTAAGAGGAGGTCTTAAAAATGGCCATGTGTGCACCCCTGGGTGGAGATTCCTTTTTTAAATTAAGCTTTAAAGCCTTTTTTTAAATGGTATTTCAGCTACTAGAAATCTGCCTTAAAATAAGGAGTTGACTTCAATTTGGTCAAAATTCAAGAACATGCATTCTAAGGTATTCTCTTAAAAAAAAAAAAAAACAATTTCTACTGTTCATTTTCAGCCATTAATAATCCTGTGACTGTGTGCCATGCATGGACATGTAAAATGTAAAGACACTGACGCAAACAAGTAAAGGCTGGTCCCAAAACAAGAAAAAGGGACATGAGGGGGAATCAAACAATCCAATCTGGCTGTTATTGCAGCGAGTGTGAATTATTTCACAGTAAAAGCCTAGAAAAGATGAGAATTTTTAATTTAATTTAAAAATGCAATTAAAACAAAAATATGTAATATTTTAATGCATGTGAACCTTTATTTAAAGAACAATTTTACTGACCAACTTCACTGTATTTTGTAAATATGCACAAATGTAGAATTTGCAGCTGCAACACACTCCAACAAAAGTTGGGACGTTGGTATTTTATCATTGTGTTCCATCGTCTTCCCTTGTAATCACAGTTTTTAATCATTTTGGAACTGGGGATGCTGACTGTTGCACGTTTGCAGCTGAAAATTTGATCATTCAAGAGAAGATAAATCACACACTGTGTCTACGAAGCCAGCTTGGTGTAGTCCCTTAAGAATGGCCACCTAAAACAAGCATGGTGCCTTCACTTGCAGTGTCAAGCAAACGTATTCGTACGCCTTAAACTTTTCCACAGTTTGTCATGTTACAACCACAAACATACATTTAGTGTATTTTATTTTATTTTATTTAGTAGTGCACAGTTGTGAAGTGGAAGGAAAATGGTTCATGGTTTTCAAATTTTAAAAAAATAATCTCAAAAGTATGGTGTGCATATGTATTCAGCACCCTTTACTCTGATACCCCTAAATAAAATCCAGTGCAATCAATTGCCTACAGAAGTCAATTTATTAGTAAATCCACCTGTGTGTAATTTAATCTCTGTATAAATCCAGCTGTTCTGTGAAGGCCTCAGAGGTTTGTTAGAGAACATTAATGAACAAACATCATGAAGCCCAGAAACACACCAGGCAGATCAGGGATGAAGTTTTGGAGACGTTTAAATGAGGGTTAGTTTATAAAAAATATCCCAGGCTCTGAACATCTCACAGAGCGCTGTTCAATCCATCATCTGAAAATGGAAAGAGTATAGCATAACTGCAAATGTACCAAGATGTGACTGTCCACCTAAACTGACCGGCTGGACAAGGAGAGCATTAATCAGAGGAGCAGCCAAGAGGTCCATGGTAACTCCATGGAGGAGCTGCAGTGATCCACAGCTCAGGTGGGAGCATCTGTCCACAGGACAGTTATTAGTCTTGCACTCCACAAATCTGACCTTTATGGAAGAGTGGCAAGAAGAAAGTGTGCTAGAATACTTACACTGCACATCGCCCTGAACACACCGTCCCCACCATGAAACACGGTGGTGGCAGCATTGTGCTGTGGGGAAGCTTTTCTTCAGCAGGGAGAGAGAAGCTGGTCAGAGCTGATGGAATGATGGATGGAGACAAATACAGGACAATCTTGGAAGAAAGCCTGTAAAAACCTGCAAAAGACTTGAGAACAGGGTGGAGGTGCACCTTTCAGCAGGACAGTGGCCCTGAACATACAGCCAGAGCAACAATGAAATGGTTCAGATCAAAGCATATTGATGTGTTAGAACGGCCCCAAAGTCCAGAATCCTACTGAGGATCTGTGGCAAGACTTGAAACCTGCTGTTCACAGACGCCCTCCATCCAATCTGACTGAGCGTGAGCTATTTTGCAAAGAAGAATAGGCAAACGTTTTATTCTGTAGATGTGCAAAGCTGGTAGAGACGTACCACGAAAGACTGGCAGGTGGAATTGCAGCAGAAGGTGACTCAGGCGGGCTGAATACATATGCACGCCACACTTTTCAGATTTTTATTTGTAAAATGTTTTATAGAGATCTCAGTGGCTGTTTCTTCTTCAGAATATGAGCTGAAATGTGGACTCATCTGACCCCAGCACATGCTTCTACAGTCTTTCTGTCCATCTGAGATGAGCTAGGGCTCAGACAACTCATTTCTTCATAGAAGTGATTTATGGTTTCCTCCTTGCGTAGAACAGTTCCAAGTTGCATTTCTGGTTGCAGTGACAGACTGTCTCAAGTGACAATGGTTGTTCTGAAGTACTCCCAAGCCCAGGTGGCTATATTTGTCACAGTAGCACGACGGTTTCTTAGGCAGCGTCGCCCGAGGGTATAAAGATCATGTGCATTCATCAGTGGGTTTGCTCTTTATGCACTGAGATGTCTCCAAATTCTCTGAATCTTTTCACAATATCATGCACTATAGATGCAGAAAGACCTAAATCCTCTCGTTGAAAAATGCAAGAAACTTTCGAACCGACTAACGATTCTCTCACAATTTTTGGCACAAAGGGGGCGAACCATGACCCAGCTTTGCTTGCAAAGACCAAGCCTTTGATGGACGCTGCTTTCATATCTAATCATGATACCTCACCTGCTCCCAATTAGCCTCCTCAGTATGGTATTACTTTAATATTCCGAGCACCTTTCAATCCTACTTAGCTCTGTCCCAACTTTTTTTAAGTGTGCTGCCACCATCAAATCCTAAATTTGTGTACATTTATGAAATACAGTGGAGGTGTTCAGTAAAACAATGGAAAAACTTCCCTTTGTACTTTTGGCAGTTAAATGAAGGCTCATGTGAATTGAAATATCACTGATTTTTGGTTTTATTGCATTTTGGAAAATAAATAAAGACAAGGGCTTTGAATCTGACATTCTTGAAGCCTCAACATGAAATGTTAACAGATCACTTCATACTTGTCGTTCACTCTTTCTCTTTTTTTTTTGAACCATCGTCACTCTCTAGGAAGTCAGACACTGTCCCTTTGGGAAGAACAAGGTACAATTCAACTCAATTCAGTTTGCTTTGGTGGGGCAGGCATTTCTCTTACAACACCTCAACCTTTATCTCCCTGATTCACCTTGAGGTAAACATATTTCTATGCATTGCTCAGTGAGAGCGTGCCAGCATGCAGATTACAGATGAAATGGATGAATTTGGGATTCTGATTGACTTCTGTAAGCATGGTGTGAAGAACTCAACTGACTGAAGCCTGGCTGCACAGTGGTCATTCGTCACAAGTTGGATTTGAACCCACCCTTGTGTGCAAGTCTAGTCTTCTTAAAGGTGCTGACAGTAAAATTTAAATGTAGTCCTAGTACAGTGTACTCCTAGTGCCGGTCTCAAGCCTGGGTAAATGAGGAGGGTTGCATCTGGAAAGACATCTGGCGTAAAATCTTTGCAATATGAAATATGCAGATTCTTGACATGACTTTCATACTGGATTGGTCAAGGCCTGAGCTAATAATGACCGCCTCCGGTCAGGGTGTCGGTGGAAAACTAAGCAACTGTTGGCCGAAGACAAAGGAGGAGGAGAGGGGGAATGTGTGTTAGGAGGTAGAAAGAGAGAAGGAAAGGTAGGAGTGTGGAGGTGAGACCAGGGACTTGTGAACTGGCAAAAGGAGGGAGCTGGCTGATATGATGGAGAGAAGGAAGGCAGATATACTGTGGAAGGGAAGCAAGGCCAGGAGCATCAGAGGTGGATTCAAACTGTTCCACCATGGTATAGATAGGAAGAGAAATGGAGTAGGGGTAATCTTGAAGGAAGAGTTACAAGGCAGTAGTGAAGCCTGGTAACGATGTATGGTTTGGAGATGGCGGCACTGACAAAAAGACAGGAGGCAGAGCTGGAGGTGAAAGAGTTGAAGATGCTGAGATTTACGCTGGGAGCGACCTGGATGGACAGGATTAGAAATGAGTCCATCAGAGGGACAGCTCATGTTGAGAAGTGTGAAAACTGTTTGGACATGTTCAGAGGAGGGATAGTGGATATATTGGACAAAGGATGTTGAAGATGAAGCTGCCAGGCAGGAGGACAAGAGGAAGACCACAAAGAAGGAGGACATGCAGAGGGTTGGTGTGACAAAAGAAAATGCAAGAGATAGGGTGAGATGGAAGCAGATGATCCACTGCAGAGACCCACAGAAGAAGAAGAAAAAGAAGAAAAAGAAGGTGAAGAGTGTTCCAAACATCAAATGTCTCCATAGTGTTGTCATGGCTCACTAAAAGGAAAGACTCAATACGCAGGTTGCGGTTCAGTAAACAGTCTTTTATACAACAGTTTGTCGCGGGGGAACAGAGTGAATGTGTTAATGTGCTGTACATGTCTTTAGTGCTCAGGTGCTGTGCAAGTCTGCTCTCAACAAAACTTTCCACAACTAGGAGGAGAGAGCTCGGACGAGGCAACTGCACTAGGCGGGCCGGGGACCACGACAAGTGTAGCGCTGAGCATAATTTGCTTTACATGTGGAAGACCTCTGGCTGTGACTGGGAGGAGACTTGGAGATCTCAAGCCAGTGTAACTTCTAGTGCTTGTCCCAAACTTGGATAAACAAGAGGATTATGTCAGGAAGGACATCCGGTATAAAATCTGTGCCAGCTTTCATATGTAGATTCAAAAGCTGTGGTGACTCCTTGGGGTAAATTTGAAAGTACTTCAGTCGCCTTTTTAAGACCACTATGGAGGCCAGCTTACACTAGTTTGTACAACTCTCCCAAAGAAGCTAACATGATTGAAATAAAATAATAATAAAACACTTCGAACACTATAACAGACTTCTGTAGTGTTATTACATAAAATGTAATACACACTCTCATCAGCTCTGAGGCTGCTGCCTCTTATTTGAGGCTGCAGAAAAATCAAAGCCTCATAGAGGCGTTATGGAAGCTCGCCTGGGGATTTGGACTGCACCATCCTGTGCAGAGCTCACTGAAACTCATGTCATTTTAATAGCTGGTATACATTTAACAACTTTTGCACAGCTGCAGCATCAGAGTTGGAGCCAGCACATCTAACACTGTGTTGAAATTACATGCCCGTCACTCTCTGAGGTATTGCGATGTGTTTGAAGTTGAGCAGCTCCAAATTGTAATTCTGTTCTACCGGAGAAAATCCTTGTCTCTGACACATCTTTAACAGTCTCCTGAACCGCTTTTCCCCTTCTTTTTATAATTCACAGCATGATAAGCGAGCCATGCGTCTGCATCCCGTCCTATTCCCAATAAAATACGTCCTGTAATTTATCTGCTTTCTTCACGTATGCCAACCTTTTCACCTTCTCAAGCACCACCACTGAGAGTCATTACTCAAGACATACCCCCTCCAAGCCCCGGCCACACTCAGCTCCACCCTCCTCCACGCTGAGCCCTGGGGCTGGCTATCTATAATTCATCTTTTATCTGGCACTCACAGTCCTGCTCACTGTTCCACACAGGCCTTGCCCACTTCACAGGGCAAAGCTGCCTGCTGACGCTTGCTTTAACACAAGTCTCACAGGGCACCTAGATATTGATTGTAATCCAAGGTAAACAGCCTGGTTTGCATAATCGTGCGTTTCAAAAACGGCACCTGGGGATGCAGCGCTCAGGCTTTGGTTTCAGGGGGATATGCTGTGCCAAACTGGCACCAGCACCGCTGCTTTATGGGGCTTTAATAGCAACCGGGGGGCCCTGACCCCCGGATCATATCAAAGGGGAAACTGTGCGTCTGTGAGTGGAAGCTGGAACGCGTAAAATGCACAAAGCTTGACCTCCCTGTGTGGTGCAGTTTATGACTTTTTCCAGCTCAGAGTAACTGCAAGCCAAACATGCAGTACAACTCTAACACATGAGGTCATGCTGCGTATGCACACAGTTAAAGTTATTTATCTCCCAAATGCAAAGAGAGATTCAGCAACACGTGACGGGACTGCACTTTCATCCAGACGTGTTTTGGAGCGGGGCTCTCTTTGGCGTTCGTTACTTGCAATTACATCAAAAAGCGATTTTTCTCTCAACAACAGGCTCTAAATTAATAGGCGAGACTAACCACCCTCCATTCCTATTTGCAATGTCACTGGACCGTGGCTCTTGCAGTTATTCAACTCTCAACATTATGGGTAATTACCACTAGCACTTTGATCAGAACGTAGGACCACATGGTCTTACGTTCTGATCCGTGATATGGCCAATGATAGGCTACTGATAAAATGAGAACCTCACTTTCATGAAGTTTTATCAATGTATTTGTGGAGAGTAAATTAGTCAAAAAATTGGACCACCAAAATCCTAAGGTATCCACACAATATTTAGCAACATGCTGATGCCAAACAGTCTTGATAACAGCCTCCTGTGTAGCCTGTTCTGTCACCTGCCTTCTACTGAAGCATTTAAACTCCTGAATACAACAGTTAAGACAAACACTTTTGTCCAATGAACATCGATGCCACTGCATAATCTGCACAAACTGCAGTTCCTTGAAAGGCAACTTGAAGCTTGTTTTTAAAAAAAATGAGTCAGTATTCATTAAAAAAAAAACCATTCAAACAGTTAATTTTACCACAGAAATAAACATGTTAGCAGTTGTGCGAGGACACACACACCTTGGTTTTTGCTTCTTGCCTGAACAGCAAAAAAAGAATGACGTAATCACCTTGTCACCCATTTATTTGTGAATTTCTGTTAGGAAATTTAGAACTGAGCGTTTTTTGCCATTGTCATCTTGAATTTTCGGAAGCAGATCCCACTGTGAAACCACACGCTCACTAGTTAATGACTTGTCGACCACGGGTCATTAGCCAGTGTCCTATATAATCTTCCTTTCTGACTGTTTTAAAAAATGTACTTAATGTTCTATACATTATAGCACAAAACTAGTGACTGCAAGCATGGGGAAGCTGTGGTTCAGGAGGTAGAGCAGGTCATCTTCTAGAAGGAAGGTTGGCAGTTCAATTCCCGGCAAGGGGAAGACTTTACTCCATGCTTAACGGCACAGCGTAAAGTGCTGTGTGAATGAGTTTATAGTAAAAGGTGTTTTGAGTGCTCAGTTAGAGTAGAAAAGTGTAATTATATGTACTAGCCCATTTACCACGAATGGGTCAAGGAGAGGGCCATTTTATTGTATAGGACCAGAAAGCTTTTTCAAACTGATGTACGGCCCCCTGGTGGCTATTTAAAAGAATGCAGGTTTAAGACGCCGTGATGGTTTCACTTTTCGGACCCACAATCTGTTATACTTTATATGGCATGGTATCTGGTGGAAATATAGCCACATCTGGTTAAAACACAACAACAGCAGCAAAACAGCAATGGAGGATGTAAAGGTGGCTACTTCCATCTAGTATTATACACCCTTGAGTGGTCAAAAACCCATTAGAAATGATTTTGTCTCCATCATTTTGGAGTTGATGACTTCTCACGAGCATTTAAGAAAATCATCTCAGCGCCCTTCTCACAATCATTAACAACTCACCCCTCATGAGGTGACCACAGGAGGTTCATTACTGAGCTCAGTATTAAACGAGTTAGAAAACTGAGAAATCCTGCCTTCCTCATGAGTCCCAGTGCAGGAGCAGGGAATATTCTGCCACCGATTAATTATACATTAAATATGCTACTGGTGTTTCACATTTCAGTCCAAAAAAATGGACAGGGCTTTTTTAAATTCCACCAGAAAGAGTGAGTGCTGTATCAGCTTCCTTATAGGTAGACCAAACAACAGGGAATCAGCCTGGACTTGACCTCACAAAATTAATAGCCATGGAACAAAGAGGTCATGCCACCAAAATAGTTTTCAAATGCTTTTTCATTAGAATGGGTATTGACTCTTATTTCCTCATGTCGGTAGAACATTCTGTTAAAGTCTCTTCCACACTTCTAACTCATGTGCCTGGCTTGGTGCATCTGATTTGACTCCAACTGTTACATTTAGTCAATAATCAAAGGAGAAGAACAAAGGGAAGAAGAGCACTTCATCCAGCATCTTAGCTTGACTTCTTACTCTCTCTTTTTCTGTCTGAAAAAAAAAAGAAATCAATGAAGACTACCAAATGTAAATTACCTACTTCTGCATGTAAATGACCTTCATTAGATCCCTTATACTTCCCTAAGGGGTCAACACAGTTGATGAATTCGAAGAGGTAATTTGGAACAGATTTTATGCCAGATGCCCTTCCTGATACAGACCTCCATTGCAAGAGAGGTGTGTTTCCCCACCTGGACTTGGACCAGGGGCTGGGCTACAGCAGACTTACATTTGTCATTTGGTCATTTCAATATAACTTCAAATAAAGTGTGAAAATGGGTCTGTTTCACATTTTTTTCTTCCAGTCAGTGCCAATATAGCTGTCATATACACCAACTCAATACTAATCTACCTCCACCTTAACATCAGTAAATGAGTATTTAGGGGGAAAAAAGCCAAAAAATGTTTAGTTAAATATCTGACCATTATTGTTAAAGGCAATATTTTAAAGTGCTCATGGAAATTGTAATTGATGTAGCTTTGAAGGCAAATGTGCTAGCCACTACACCAATTACAATTTCCATGAGAACTTCAAAATATTGTGTTTTGTGGAGATAGGTTAGTATTGAGTTAGTATATACGACAGCCATTTTGGCACTAACTGGAGAAAAAAATAAGTGAAACAGACAAATTTTCATACTTTATTTGCTTTGAGAGTGTTGATGGAGAAGTATAGAGAAGGTCAGAAGGAGCTGCACTGTGTCTTTGTGGATCTTGAGAAAGCATATGATAGAGGGCCAAGAAAGGAACTGTGGAATTCTATTAGTCAGGAGTGGCAGAGCAGTATGTGAAGGTAGTGCAGGACATGTATGAGGACAGCGAGACAGTGGTGGTGGGGGTGGGATTACATCAGGGATCAGCTCTGAGCCCCGTCTTGTTTGCAATGGTGATAGCCAGATTGACAGATGTGGTCAGGCAGGAGTCTCCGTGGACTCTGCGGATGTTCGCAGACGACATCATGATCAGTAGTGAGAGTAGGAAGGAGGTGGAAGAGGGCCTGGAGAGGTGGAGGTATGCACTGGAGAGAAGAGGAATGAAAGTCAGTAGAAGCAAGACAGAGTACATGTGTGTGAATGAGAGGGAGACAGGCGGAATGGTGAAGATGCAAGGAGCAGAGGTAGTGAAGGTGGATGAGTTTAAATACTTGGAATCAACAACCCAAAACAACCGACAGAGCACAAGAGAGGTGAAGGAGAGAGTGAAGGCAGGGTGGAGTGGGTGGAGACGAGTGTCAGGGGTGCTTTGTGAAAGGTTTACAAGATGGTAGTGAGGCTTTTTAAAAGGGGTTGGGAAAACTCCCCTAGCCCCAACCCAGAGGAAAGGGGTCAGCCATAGTTTAGGAGACAATGAACCCCCTGTGCTCCCTCTGGAGAAGACAGGAGAGTCGGGTAATCAAAGGTGCGTAGACCATTGCTCAGATGAAACCATTTTGCTGGGTTTTAGGTAAGGTTCTCATGGCGGGCCGGAACTGGTGGTTGACACACAGGACTCAAACCTGGCTCCATGAGAACCCTGGTGACATCAGCCGTGGGGAGCCAAATCACTTTGAAATGGAGACCTGAGTGCAGGCCACTAACTGCATTGCCCAACCCCAGTGAGTAGACCATTCAAGAGCTAACTCTCGATTTTGTCAGAGACTCCCCTTCTATGCCCACCGTGAATAAAAAATAATATAACAAAGGCAGGGACATGTAAACCTCAGGGTGGAAAATCAGAATCATCCCTCTCCAGCAAATCACATCCTGGATTCAAGATTCAAGAGAGCTTTATTGTCATTTCAAACCACATTTAGCTGACGCAGAACATAGTGAAATGAGATACTGTTTCTCCAGGACCTGGTGCAACATATAAACATATAGACATATGACAAAAGGGTTTTTGGTTTTTTTTTCTCACAGTTTAAAATTTAGGTTAAAAATAAATAAATAAAGTGCAACGTGTGCAACATAGTGCAATAGTTGCAACCAATGCAAAGAACAGTAAACAATGACAAGAACAAAACACTTTTTTGTCTGACCCAGATGAACATGGTGCGAAAAACAGAACTGTGCAAAAACAGTGCACAGAAAGGCACAATGAAAAGACAACACAAGAACAAGACACTAGCACCGAAAGAAACAGAAGTGATGTGCAGTAGCAGCGGTTGAGGTCGTGCAGATCGTGTGTGTGTGTGTGTTTGTGAGTGAGTGTGTGAGTGAGTGAGTGAGTGAGTGAGTGTGAGAGTGAGTGAGTGAGTGAGTGAGACAGAGTTTATAGTGTTTATAGTGTTATGTGGTTCTGGGTT
>VUQH01078175.1:0-13085 GCA_015106775.1 Etroplus canarensis
TAAACGTATTTGCTCAGAAAGCTATGATTATCATTTTCTTTCTTCCCCCCCCTTTTTTTAATATTATTATTTTTAATATTATTATTATTATTATTATTATGTTTATTTATTTATCTAATTTTTTTTGTTTTTTTAATTTATTTTTATTTTTTATATTTTTATTTTTTTTTATGATGCAAGGGTATGCAGTGTGTAGTGGGTATGTGGGTATATGTATGTATGTATGTGTATATGTTATGTGTTTGTGAAATAATTTTGAAAATGACAATAAATATATTGGCAAAAAAAAAAATAAAAGGAAAATGCAGTATGAATGAATGGGGGAACAAGGGTTGTAATAAAAAGCATTCAGTGCTCAGTTAGAGTAGACAAGTGCTATATAAGTACCAGTCCATTTATTGATGCCAGAGGAGAATAGCCAGACTGCTTCAAGCTGATAGGAAGGCAACAGTAACTCAAATAACCACTCAGTGCAACCAAGGTATGCTGAAGAGCATTTCTGAAGCATAACATGTTGAATCTTGAAGCAGATGGGCTACA
Organism: Etroplus canarensis; assembly: GCA_015106775.1. Taxonomy (NCBI): domain Eukaryota; kingdom Metazoa; phylum Chordata; class Actinopteri; order Cichliformes; family Cichlidae; genus Etroplus; species Etroplus canarensis. Next base: position 541 of record VUQH01078175.1, read on the forward strand.
GCAGCAGAAGACCATGCCAGGTGGTGCTCCTGTCAGCTGAGAAACTGAGGATACAATTCGCAAGAGCTCACCAAAACTGGATAATAGAAGATTGGAAAAATGTTGTCTGGTCTGATGAGTCCCAACTTCCGCTATGACATTTGGATGGCAGGGTCAGAACTTGGCATGAACAACGTGAAAGCGTGGAACTACCGTGTTGGTGGTATAATGGTATAGGGATATTTTACTTACACACTTTGGGCCCCTTAGTATGAACTGAGCATTGTTTAAGCACCACAGCCTATCTGAGTATTGCTGTTGACCACATTGTATTCATCTTCCAGTGCTTGCTTCCAGCAGGATATCCCGCCATGTCACAGAGCTCAGATCATTTCAATCTGGTTACCTAAACATGACAATGAGTTCATTATACTCAAATGACCTCTGCTGTCACCAGATCTCAAATCCAATAGAGCACGTTGGGGATGTGATAGAATGGGACATTCACATTATGGATGTGCAGTCAACAAATCTGCCGCAACTAAGCGATGCTATCATTTCAATATGGACCAAAGTCCCTGAGGAATGTTTCCAGAACCTTGTTGAATCTATGCCATGAGAAAATAAAACGGTTCTGAAGACAACAGGGGGTCCAACCGAGTGCAAGCAAGGTTTATCTAATAAAGTGGCCAGTGTGTGTATACATATATCACAGTCAGCTGTACCTGAGTTAGAAAACCTGCCAGGCATGACCCCAGTCACCACCCAACTTTTGCACTGTTATATCTACTACATGACTGGAATGTCATATACAAATCATATGGTGACTATTATAAAGTAGCTTAATGACATTTAAATATTAATGCCTCCATTACAATCCACTGTAACATATACAAGACATGAATTTTGTTTTAGATATCTGATGTGCATTTAACTCATAAAATGTATTTTTTCTACTTAAATGACAATTCATTGCTGCGCTTTTACTTTGCTGGGGTAATTAGTCAGTGAATTTTTACAGGGAGGTCAGCACGTATATTTCTGTCATGACCTTCACTGTTTCCTGATGTTTTTAACAGTCTGTCAATAAGTGAAAATCTTTCCTCCTTCACACCTCTCCCTCCTCAGTGCCCAGTTACAGTGCTGGCGCAGAGCCAGGACTGCACCTCTCTTTATTTTTTTATAAGTTTAAAAGGGGCAATGACTCAGAAATGGCACACCAAGAGAATAGAAATAACTGCAACTTTGGTAGTAACAGACATATGATGAAGGGCAAGGGATCAAACAGTTCACAACTGGAGATATTATATTGCTGTGGTAAAAATGAGCAGGCAATATTCTTTGAGCCAGGTTTACTGACAGGTTTATTGTCTGGAGATCCCGCCTCTTTTATTAAAAAACCAGCTTTGCTTTTTAAATATTCAAGCTGACTTTTTCTTTGAGACCCTTAGAATTTTATGACCCAGCAAAAGGCAAATATGGCTCTGAATAAAATTATAATATACATATACACTCACTGGCCATTTTATTAGATGCACACAAAAATACACATTTAAAGTCACTTAAATCACCTTTTTTTTCTATTCTGGTTCTTGCTTTGAACTGCAGAGGTCATCTTGACCATAATGCATTGAGTTTCTGGTGCCATATGACTGGCTGATTAGATATGTGCTTTAACAAGCAGTTGAACAGGTGTACCTAATAAAGTGGCTGTGAGTGTACATTCAGAAGGGAAAGTCATTTTCCAAATATATATGTAACTGTTCTATATCAAAAATGGCTTTAAATTCATCATTTTGATATGAACCTTATAAGTGCTATGAGTTGTGCATTCAGCTGGTATGACAGAAAACATACCTAAATACTCACACACTCACTCTCTCTCACCAAACGCACTCAGTGCACAGTACACGGACAAGCTTTCCCCTTGAAGCTTCTTTGAAAAAAGGTTTATAGAATCTTAAAATAGCAGTGTGGTCTGTGAGCACGGGGATTAAAAAGAGGGAGCTACTATAGAGCTGCTGTAGTGTGACATCACACAGACAAACACACCGCATCACACCACAACCCTGCCATTGCCATCTCATTGTACTACCCAACTGGGGCGTGAGAGAAGGAGGAGAGCGGGGGGGAGTGACAAGAGAAAAGGAGAGGCGATAAGGCTGGCAAGATGTGATGGGAAGAAAAGGAATAAGTAAAAAGACATGGAGGATAACTGAAAAGTAAGAGGTTATAAGGGAGTGATGCAGGGCAAAAGATGGAAAGCATAGAGTGGGAGAGATGACAGTGGTGAGCAGGAAAAAAAATGAAGATATATTAACACAGAATCCTGGCTGGTGTGGGACTGCTGCTGAAGAGTGACGTGTTTGAGGTTGAGCAAAGATGACTGCTGACAGATCTGAGTGATTCATGAACACTCATGCACACATACTTTTTCATAAATACAAACACAGGTGCCAAGACGGCAGGTCCAGCTAAGGTAATTCTCACTGTGTGTGTGAGACAGAGGAACCTGTTGGCTGACAGCGACATCCTGCTGTTCAGTCACACAGCACAGACAGACATCAGGACACACCAACACAGTGTATGCTAAACAGCTGCAGCAGCTCTGCTGTGGAGAGATTGACATCTTCAGCAGCCGCTTCCAATGAGCAAACACCAAAAACTGAGAGCCAATGCCAACACAGACAGATAAACTGAATGCACACACACATAAACAGACAATTACACAAGTGCAGTCACACTGTCAATAATGTTTCCCAGAAAATAAAGCCAGAATTTTGCTCGTTTTCCATTAATAACTTCATGACTCAAACATGAAATCAAACATAAATCCTTCTAATATGACATGTTTCGATGTGTGAACTGAAGCTTACTTGAGTGAAGTTTCATTGATTTTTTTTTGTCGCATCAAGGCACCTCAGATCAGTCTGTAAGTTATCATTATGGATATGATTACTTCTTTTATCTAATTTTGAGCATGGACATCTTCTGTATTAACAGACACTTCTTTTCTGTTTCTCTGTCAGAATGGGTATACTGCACTTAACAAAAAAAAAACAGTAAACCTCCAGGTCACATTGTCTGCCATGGCATTTGGTATATTCAGTGGAAAGTCTACTGACTTCTATTCTGTGTTCTTGTTGTATTTTGAAAGTATTTTTACTTCCACTAAGGAGGTTACAGTATGTCTTTGATCCAGTTTACTAGTTTGTTTGTTAGCAGTATTACTCAAAAAGTAACAAAAAATTACCAGTGGTGGGACTTGGCCCAACTTAGAAGTAATGAACTTGTAGAGTCCAGCTCTGGCTGCAGGAACAATTCTTCAAAATTGTGAGATAGGGCTGTTCTATTATAGGCTGTGCCACAGCAGTATGAGGACCCAATAGCAGATTCTGGCAGGCCCAGGTGAAACTCAAAATGAACTTTTTGTAAGGCTGAAATCCATAAATCATAAAACTCAAACTTAACTATGGAATAGTGACAAGAAACACAAGGGAAGGAAACAGACACTGCGACAAAGGGGAGAGGCAAGACAGGCCTATAAATACACACATGAGGTAACAAGGGAAAGGAAGCAGAAGGGAGATGAGATGCAGGTGACAGCCATCAACACAATGAGTAAGGGGAAGGAGGGCTGCAACCATTCATTGAGTAACGTGAATAATTTGATAACAAAAAAATACTCAATGCAAATTCTTTCCTTCGATGCTTCATTTAATCAATATGACTACTGCTCAGTGGTCGCTGTGATTATTACTGTCTCACAGCGTACTTGTGCTGCATTATGTGTGGTGGGCTTCATTTGCTGGTGCAATGGAGGAAGACAGAAAAGAGTGAGGAGCAGAAAAAGTCAAAATGTCTCAGGTTGGGACCATTTAAAACAAACAAACTAACAAAAAATTCTATAGAGTGTGTCCATTGTAAAATATAATTAGCTTAACACAATAGCATGGCTTTAGTCATTCAGCAGAAAGCAGCCACAGATCAGAACATTTTCATGTATCAGTGTGATTGCTAGCTGAGATGACTGTGAGTAATGTTAACTGTGTTAACACTGTGTGTTATACAGGAGTAGCTGTCCAAATAAACTTCAAACCAGCTGTCAGTTTACAGCAAGAGCTTTCCAACATGTCAGGTAGTGCCAATCATTTTTTTTATTTGCATGTCTGTTCAGTAGGTTTAGGACTCAACACACCTTGTTCATATTGTACAGAGTGAAGGCGAGCCTGCTATTCAGCCCTGTTTGTGTAGTGTTCTCAATGAACATGACTTATACAAACAGATATGTGGATTTTTTTCATAGTTTTCTGCAGTGATCCGTGGGGAAAATCTGTGGAATTCTGTGTAATATCTTTTGCTCATTACACCATCAACAATTAGTCAAAAAAATATGATGATCATTGTTTCCAGGAAAAAGGTTGATTTATTTAAAACAATAAACATATATTTTCTCAGCAGTTCAGCAGGCTGAAACTAATGGCAATTTACTCAGACTTTGGAATTTAACATTTTATAATTTCATCAGGAAGATTTCAGGACATGTTTTCAGGACAGCGTTTTCACACCGATCAGTCACAGCAACATACACAAGTGACAGACAGGCGGAAATGGCAAACATCTGCCTAGCAACTCTTCAAATGTTGCGGAAAATCTGCAGAATTCTGTGGGCACAGATTTTGTGTGGGCCTGCTCATAAAAAGTTTATGGTTTAGAAAGTGATTTATTGCAGGGAAGATCAAGATTGCCATAAAGTTGTTCCTGAGTCATAGCAAATCATTTAGTAAGTATTTATACAAAATGCAAAACTCTATGTTTTGTCTTACATAGGCTGCATTTATTTGTAAATTATATGTTAAGACAACCAACCTCACTGTATATGGGGAGTAGTTTAGTGCCTAAATTTCACTATCTACTATGAATATTTTTTTATGTAATCCGTGTAGGATATTGTGCAGGCTAACACGCTGGAGGGGGAAAAATGACATGCTGTCCTATTATTCAATAGCATCAGTGCTGAATGACTCAATGTTAAAAGGCTGCTATTAATGCTTTAACTTCAATTTTTGGGGAAGATAAAGAAATATCTTATTTGACGGAGTAATCAGTAGATTAACTGATTACCAGATTAATCACAGCTGCAACTTTACAGAGAGGAAGTAAGGCACAGGACACGAAGAGCTGACAAAATAAAACACAGGAAGTAAATAACATAACTGAAAACACAGACACAAGACTGAACTTAATGGAAGGATAAGAACACAGGAGGATAAGGCAGAGGAGCAGACAACATTGAAGAAAGAAAGAGTGCTAGGCTAAAAATATGAACTGATAAATTACAGTAAACAAAACTAACAAAGAAACTAAGCAATCATCCTCAAAATAGTCCAAAATACAAAACTCAGACACAAAACCCAGGAACCATGACATGTTCAGGCTCAGTAGAGGAACTGCTCTCATTTTCCTCATGTGTACCTCTTTGCAATTGCCTGGGCAAACCCCAGATTAGGGGATATCCTGCTTCCCTTACCCTAACATCAACAACTTGGCTAAGTAGTTACACAAAGATGGCTTTCAGCTCCATAAGTCAACTCAGCGTTTTCCAATCTAGCCAGATTCAGCCTGCACAACCAGCACTGCTCTCAGCAGACCTCACATACTTTTCAAAAACCAAAAAAGAGAGCAAAAATTTTGGTTTGATCCAAAGCTCTGCTACTAAAAATAATACACAGAGCCTAAACCATGTCTTAAATATTAGTGATCATACATGATCAAAATTGTGTTTGCATGGTGGGGAAGTTGAGGGCGCCTTACTGCATTTGCGTTGGCACCTTCTTCTTATTAATTGGTTTAAAGTAGGTATTACTAAAGAAAACTGCCATGTATTCTTAATATATACATATCAAACCTTGTCTAGAAACATGTAAAACTGTCCCTAGTGCAGCCAAACCAAGCTCCAGCCAATCTCTCATTTTTTTCTAATCTCTATCATTTTTGTCTGTCATTATAGACAATGTAAATACATGTATGTTTTTTGTTATTAAATATATCAATTAAAAAGCAATGGTGACAAACAGTCTTGCACATTAAAAAATACAAAGAGGCTGCCAGGCTAAAAAGCCAGAGCAGCAGTGTGTGTGTGTGTGTGTGTGCGTGCGTGTGTGTGTGTGATAGGAAAAGTGCAGTACATAAACTGTGAAGGTCTATAGAACTAAAAAGCCCTACATAAACATGTGTGCACTTTAATAGCTTTGGCTGGGAAAGCTTCATGCAAATAAAGTCTATTTAAAGCCAAGAAATTAACCGGCAAAAAAAGCTATCTGTGTCAGGTAATAGACTTATCAGTATCACTGAACTATCATTAGGACACGGGGAAGATCTGACTACATTTACAAGTGTGTTGCCTTTCCTGTTAAATTAATGTGTTGCTTAAATGAAAGCATTCCTACAGCATGCAGGACCATTTTAGCTTTAATCTTTCAACTCTGGCAACCTCCCAGCTGCAAGAAGGAAAAAAATAAAATAAAATAAAATAAAATTATATATACATATATATATATATATATATATATATCTCTCAAGGCTTATAGAATACATAAAATTGATTTAAAATTGTTTACAGCCATCAGGGGGAAAAGGTAAGAAATAAAGTTTCCCTAAGAAACCAGAATTTATTGACGCTCGTCAGAGAAAGACTTTAGATTAAAATCTCTTAAAACCACTGACCCTTTTACTATCTGTGGACTGAGGTCCACTGAATCTTCCACAAATGTAGACAGCATTTTTCAGAGAATTGGTTGGTATGTAGGCAATGATTTCATATGTACTGATCTCTTATCTCAAATAACCTGGTCTGGAGAAGTGAATCAGTGTCCTTACACTTAAATTCCAGTTTCAAATATGAAGTTACCTCACCCTTTTTTATAATTCTGGCCTCTATACTTTGCTCTTCTAGCCTCGTGAATTTTTTTTTGTGTTCTCCCTTCACTCCTTTTAATATCATCTGTATGCCACTCCACAGTTATCCTTATCTCTGCCTTTATCAGTTACACTGCCTTTTACCTAAGCTTTATTTTGTCCATCATTTTCTGTTTACAGTAGTTGTTTACCTTCTTGTACTTGAATCAACTTAAGTCTACTAAAGCTCACTTTTTTTTTAAATTTGGATTCTCGTTTGACTTACCATAACTGTCAGTGTGACTGATAATTCAGTGGTGGCATACTTTCATGAAGTATTCAGTTGCTGGACTGTAAGTAATATTTTGGTGGTTTCCAACTTTGTCGCTATATTAAAGTCAAAGGGCAGCACATCCATTTGCTTGTTATCACAGTGTCCAGATGTTGCAGAGTAGTTTGAGTCTAGTGACATATTCTGACTTCATTTGATGGTGAGAGAACTGCAGGGGGAGTTTTTTCCGAGATAACGCTCCTTCCTTCAGCTCTGATGAGCTAAGGGCGCTCAAGTTGACATCTGCATTTTGGACAGCCAGAAAGACTTCCCACTATAGGCACACAGATGACGCTATGGATTATTTCACATTTAACAATAGGTTGTCAGCATTCCCCTGCACAGGCAGTTTTCAGGGGCATGGGCAAAAATAAATAAAAGCCCTGAACTCTAACTCAGCGGAGGCAGAGAAGGTTATGAACTATGAAAGGGCCGGGGCAAGGCCTGAAAAGTTTTGATTGCTACTTGAAAAGGGCAATTTGCACCCAAGAGGAAAAAGGGCAGACCATTCCTGCCCCCATGAACGCCAATGGTCGTCAGTGTCAAAGCTGACTTGTATGAGCCTGAGTCACCACTGTAGGAATAAAGTAGAGGCCTGGGCTCTCGTGTCTGGGCAGCAACACCACTAGCCAGGACCTTAAAGACTGTGCTGTCAAATATCAGCTGTGACTGACAGGATTTTTCCTCCTGGTGTCCAGCCAGTGTCAACAGAAACCAACTCATCACCAAAGGCTGTTTTCGTCTGTGGCTTGTGAACTTAACATCATCACAAGTAAGGGTTTCTCTGTCAAAATCACTGGCCTAAGTGGTAAATAAGAACACAAATGGCACAGAAATTAATCTGCATGTTTTATAAAATGTGTGTCTAAAAAGGTTGATGAAACAGCCAGTTTCTAAACTACAGATGTCGAACATCTTGCTGTCTGTTTAAGTTCTAAGGCCTTAATATGATTGTGCTTCATAGTCCTAATAGATGAGAAGCTTTCCATTTTCTTTGTACTGGGTCATTTTACTGACATTTTTTTCTCACAATTGTACATTACTGAATGCAATTAAGAGCTATTGAAATTGAATAAAACCTGTTAACTGGGTTTATTCAAATGACTATTTATAGCATTGTTTCCTGTCTAAAGGAGTCAGTGGTACAAATGGCTCTGTCTGCATCCCATTCCATTTCAGTGAACAGGTTTATACTCCAACACAGGAGGTAGCATTAAACGGGACAGTGCAGCAAAGCTAACATATTTCACCATAACAATACAGACGAGACTAAATAAAGATGCAGTGCTGGACACTGTTTTATTTGCTAAGTGTATTTGTAATTTAGCAAACAGAAAACGAGGAACTTATCACCACTGAAATTTTCTCCACGCAGAAATACCAGCCATTGTTTAGTTGTAAAGCAACTGTGTCCGCCTTCCTTTCTGATAAGTATAAATACACAGTTTAAAGTCACATCCAGGTAAATGCACTCATCTCCAAATTGAGAACTGTGTAAATAGTTATTATAATAATGAATACTGACACATTGGGCACTGACATTCAAGCTCTTTTAATAGATAAACTGTAAAAGGTTTTCCGTAAAAGGAACCAAAGCAGGGACAACTTTAATGGATTGTGTTGACCTTTCAGATTGGTTGCCCATGTCATTGGATGCCAATTATTTCACTTAGAGCAATCATGTGCAGAGTGGGAGCAAAGGGTTAGATCGGAGGAGCTTGTGTTTAATGGAAACAAATGGATTGCTGTTCTATCCTTTGAGACAGCGATCCATCCATCCGTCCATACAAGACGAAATGAAAAGCAATTTTTGTATTGTGCCTCTATCTACAAACTTCTGCTTTTGAGTAGGCAGTGTGTGCGTATGCCTTTTATCCTTTTTTCTAAGATGTTTTTATTTTTACTATCACCATTTCAGTAATAGCTATATTATTATAACAACAAAAACCATTTTAGCGATGGCAGCAAAAAGGAAGAAGGACTGCAGAAAATTAAAGGATGTGTGTAGTGCACACTTCACCAGAATTGAATAGCAGTATTATTTTTCTCAAAGTTTTTGTTATCTTACTGCTGTGCCCCAGTTGCCTTCTGCTTGAATTTGGATTTAATATCTCAAAGGAGGTCTGGTCCAGTGAAATATGATTGATTCAATCATGTTCTGACAGCAATATGTTTTCATTTTTCAACAGCAGTAATCTCGTGAATGGAGGGAGAAAACATGAATTCAATGTGTTTGTGTGCTTTAGCAAGATGCCACATTGATCTTTAATAAATCTGGAAGATCTCATCAGTCAGTTGAATGTTTTCTTTAGGACAACCTATAAAAAAGCAAACTTCAGGAAACTCAAGAACAAGAAAAAAGAATAGAGTGTGCTAAAATACAGAGTGAATATCATTGTCCAAAGATTAAAAAAAAAACACTTCAAATTACAAGGAAATGATGATAAGAAGGAAAGCCCGATCCATAGTGGATTTCATGGTGAACATGCCAGTGCTGATTTTTAAGAAGTAAAATATTCTGATATTGATACATTGGCAGTTTATTTTATATTTAAAAATTACACACACAATGTAAGAGCTGTAATGAAACTTATACTGTATATAAATGATGGACTTAGACCTGCATTCTTTCTAATGGCCAGCAGGGCACCATTCCTATGACTGCAAAAAAAAGTCTTATTTAAATGAGCAGTTTGTAAGATTTATGATGAACTTTTATCAAAAATTGAGTCTGATGTGCATTTATACGTTTTATAGCACAAAATCACTCTAGGATAATAATGATTGTGTTTTTGCTCACTTAGTAATAGATGTTATATCTACAATGTTAGTGGATCTCTTTCCATAAGAGTTACCGTGTAGCGCTGCCATGTTTCTATAGTAGCTTATACTGGACAGACTCAAATCCTAGCTTTTGCATTTCTGCTAGATGTTTATCTTAAAATGCTATTACAAAGTTGAAAGGCTATCATTATTTGTCAGCTATAATCTACTGATTTTGCAGTACAAAACTGAACTAATTCCTAAACCTTATCGAATCTGATTGCATTTCTAATTCTCAATTATATGTACGCACATAAGCCTCGGGACTGGAAACACTTGTGGATGCAGTTGTAGAAGACTTCATTTTATTTCCTGACATTTGGTAAGAGAGGGGGTGAGATATTCAATTGTAGCAATCTGCATTCTCACCAGTAGCTGTCACTAAATACCACACAGTGGTCCTTTTATATGATATTATGTTTCTCATTAGAGGAAAAAAAGCTGATAAGCTAAGGTGGGTGTAGCTTGTGATTTTCAAATTGCAAATGTATGACCATGTGGTGTCTGAAGTTTCTCAGCCAGATACTCGTCATGGCCGGTTTTTAAACACTGGGTTGCTCGGATCAAAGCTTCCAGAGAGGATTTGCTAATCCATGGGTGATGTCACGGCGGATAAGTCCATCTTTTACATACAGCCAATGTACTGAAAAGTAAAAATGGTCAAGTCACTATTTATTAACTTTCCACAAAAATTTATCAACCAGGACATTGCGCCTGTTTGGGATCTTTGCAACTTGACATGTGATGCTTTAGGGTACCCAATGAGTTTAAATTGGGTACCCTAAAGAGAGCACTAATGCTTTAGCAATGTAAGTTATGACATTCATGACAGAGACATTAAAATGGCAGTATTTGACATCCAGGGAATGAAAACAGGCTGCTTATATTGTCAGGCTGTAATAGAGACAACACCAAGACAAGATCGAATGGTGAGGAGAAAAGCTACAGATCTTCTTTTCTAGGAAATGGTGACCTCCCCAGCCAGCAGCCAAGCTCCAATATTCTATTTAATACAAAAGAGCACAGACCAGATGCTGTTTTACATGTTTTAGGTTGTTTGCTGTTGTTTTCAAATTACCAATTTATATTTTGTTTCTCTTTGAATTAAGCACACCAAATCTTTATTTAAACTGCCAGGAAAAAGTGACCCAGTTTTTTGTCACACATGGAGCAGACTGGATATACATTATGAACATGTGAAAAAACATGTAAAAATGGGGAAAACCCACATAGTTTGGGATAAGTAAGATTCCACTTAGGTCAAATGTTATACAGCTAGAGACTGGTGCATATTCATGCGTATGAGACATATTTGCTATTACTTCCACTGGTAACAAATAGGATTCGTTTTATTTTGTCAGGCACTGACAACAGCACATGCTGCAACAGGACGTGAGCTTAGATCTATTTAGCAGAGTTGATGTTTGAAGCAGTAACATGCTATCTAGTGATTAGTTGGCAGTGGTTACATATATTTTTTATCACTGCATTTTAAGGGTAGATGTGTAGCATTACAGAAATGATACGCTTTGATGTGCTGCATCAGTTGGCAGATGTTTGCCTCCACTGCAGATGGAGACTTCACTGTGCATTTAGGATAAGTCAAAGTCTGTTCATCAACTACTGTGTGTGTTATATTCACAGACTTGATGAACAGACTATGAGCATAATGCAGGCTATTTCAAGTATAACCATGCCATTCCCCACAATATGGGTTTGTTTTTAACTTGATTTTCAGCATTCCCACAAGAACGTGCAAAAGAAAAACGGAAAACAGATTTTTCCCCCTCTGAATCACTAAACTACAGTTTTTATTCACTTAACTTTTTTTTAAAGTCTCTAAAGTGGAGGAATCTGAATCAATGCATTTTATTGTAAACTGGGAAAACTGAGGTTTGGCAAGACAGTTCCCATGTCTTCCCTTCCTGTATCACCCCTTTATCGTGGTGGAAGTGTTTGTGTGCCCTAGCAATCCCAGGAGCTATGTTGTTAGTCTCCTAGTGCATAAGGTCAAGAGACATCAACTAGATATAGATATAGATGGTCTCATCTCAACATGCTGCTTGGGTTCTAGAACCAGTTTTCTGGAAAGAGGCAGTTTAAGCTACTGTTAGATGAAACTGTTACTATTTTATCCATTTAGGTACAATACAGAACACTAATGCCTCGAAAGTGTGTTTATACGTGGACAATTTTTGCTATATTGATGGGGAAGTGACATTTGCCAACCAGAAGAAAAGTATCACTTCTCAAGTGAAGAAGGCATATCATCTTTACTTTGGATGTAAGGTTGGTGACCAAGACAAGCCTACATGTACAACACAGCTTTCACAGTGGTTGAATGGCGAAAGACCATCAATGCCATTTGCAGTCCCCATGGTGTGGAGAGAGCCAAGCAACCACACAAATGACTGTTACTTCTGCTTGGTTCCTCCTCTTTCCGGTGGAATAACAAAGCAAAAGAAGTCGAGAATAGTCTACCCAAACATTCCGTCTGCATTGAGACCAGTTCCAC
>VUQH01078180.1:0-12636 GCA_015106775.1 Etroplus canarensis
CACTGTGAGCTGTAAGGTCTTATATAGACAGGTGTGTGCCTTTCCTAATCAAGTCCAATCAGTTTAATTAAACACAGCTGGACTCCAATGAAGGAGCAGAACCATCTCAAGGAGGATCAGAAGAAATGGACAGCATGTGAGTTAAATATGAGTTTCACTGCAAAGGGTCTGAATACTTATGACCATGTGATATTTCAGTTTTTCTTTTTGAATAAATTTGCAAAAAATTCTACATTTCTGTTTTTTTCTGTCAAGATGGGGTGCTGAGTGTACATTAATGAGAAATAAAATGAACTTTTTTGATTTTGGCAAATGGCTGCAATGACACAAGAGTGAAAAATTTAAAGGGGTCTGAATACTTTCCATACCCACTGTATATCCCACCCACTAACAAGTGCCATGATGAGGAAATATTCAGTGTTATTCACTTCACCTGTCAGTGGTCATAATGTTATGCCTGATAGGTATATATGTATGCAGCTGAACAATGCTTATATATATTGGATATTGTCTATCATGGGGCACTGAGATTTATTACAAACCTTAAAACGCTTACCTACTATTTTACATTGTATGCTCAGGTCAGATGGTATGCTTTGTCATTTCATAGACTCAACCACTGGTACATTCCTATTTATAAGGCAGTTCTTGCTTTTCTCCCATATTACTTACTGATTTGTATTTATCCAAAAAAAAATTTAAAAAACAGTGGGGAAGTATTGTCTTCAGTCCCAAGACTGTCTGTAAAATACACTGTATTTGGAAAAAGAGCATTCAAATTTGCAGCTTCCGCCTCCTGGAATCAGCTGCAAAATCAGCTAAAACTTCAGGAGCTGTTCTCACTGAATTAATTTAAGCTGATTTTAAATGACCTGCAGGCAGTTACTTCAGGCTGCAAATGTTTTGCCTAAATACTATTACTCCTGTTTTTAAGACCTGAGACAATGAGGTTTACTGATGCTTTAGGCTTTGATGTTGCTGATATTCATACATTTTGGCTGTTTTTGTATTTTACTTTTTATCCCTTGTACAATGGTATACTTACTTTACATATTTTTTGGTGTATGCAACTACAGTTGATTGAACTGCTTGCTGTCTGTCATGGCCAGGACACTTGAAAATAAAATTTTTAATCTCAAGAGTTATATTATCCTATAAGGTCAAATAAAGAAAATAAATTACATGTAGTATGCTTCAGGATCTACAATTTTTCCTTATATGATTATCATTTTTCTACTTTTAATCTGGGTTTTTTTTAGATGTTTGTTGTTGTCATTAATTTGTTTGTTGGCTTTTTTGGAAAATTCTAATTCTCATTCTTCTTTAAACTGATCACTGATTTGCACTTGTGGTGAACACTTTGTATTTGTTCAGAGCATTCCCTTTATGATCGACTTGGATGGCTATTTGCCTTTGATCAGTCACAATTTTTATCTTCAGTTGACATCCAAGCTTTTCTGTATTGCTGAGCTCAACAGTACATTCTTGTAAAAAAAACGACTTATTCTTGTTATCCTTCTGATGATTTGCTTGGTTTTGCTGCCTCAAAATGGCAGTTTCCCTTGTATTGACTGGAAGCTGCAGATTAACAGTAACAACTTCCAAACACACCTGGAAGCAGCTCTAGATCTTTTTACCTGTCTAGAGTAAATTGTACATTGACAAAACTGTGTGATAACATTTGAGCCCCTGAAAATAGAGCAATGCAAATACACTGGGTTTTAATATTTTTGTTTAGCCCCTCTAAGGAGAATGATCTATTTCTGTTATTTATGTATGTCACAGAAATATTATTCAGTAATCAAGATTTTTACATCCTGCCTATCTCATTTTCAAGTGGAAGCAACAACTAATCATGCTAGCTTTGTGGACATTAAAGTTTTATTAAACTGTACTGACCTCAGTAGTAGCAGTGGTATTTCTGGCTTTTCACCTGACAACAGCTGATCATAGTTCTAAAGTGAATATTTGAGTTGTAGTTATCTATACATTTGCTTTTGTATGATGAAAGTTTAATAAGATTTGATTAGGAGTTGTTTAATAAGCAGTAGGTGAATGTAAAAATAAGGTCCTGTTCGTCCACTAATCAATGGGGTAGACACCAGAACAACCAAGACCGGAGGCAATGGGGCTGTTCTGACATTGCTTCGTTAAAGAGCCTGTGGTTGATTGCTCACCGCAAAAAAGTATATCTAATATTACTTCATCACTAGTGCAGCTGTAGTTTTCAGTCTCCCTCTGAGCAGTTAGGCTAACCTTATCCCTGCAGAGGACTTTGCCAAATGTAAGATTTTCTTTCAGTCTAAAATTTAGGATTAAGCTTTCTTTGAAATGCATTTTTTTAATAAGGTTCCTAGTAACAAAGGAATTGCAGTTCATTTTTCACCACACATCTTACACAGTACCTGCACATTCAACAGAGTGTTTTTCCAATTAGAGCCAAATTTGCTTATTAGGACCAGATCTTATTTTCCCACATTTTTTAGCTTCATCTGAACAGCTGAATTAGCACCAGTTGTAGGACAGATGTATCTTAGACTAGAAGATGTCACTTAATGTACATTTATAACTGCAGATCTTAGTGATGATTTGAAAGTGACCAAGCCATAGAGGTAGAGAATTACCAGAGACCCCACGATACATTAACGATACTTAACTCGTGATACAATATAACTGTAATATGCTGAGTATTGCAGTAACATGTATTGCAATATATTGTGATTTATCAAATTCTTTTTGAACTTGCAAATTATTTCCACACAGGTAAATGTTGTAAATATCTGCTTTATCTAATAAGATCAATTTTGCAGTCTGTTCCTCTCACTTTTATTGTTGTAAAATGGAACTGTCAGGCAGAAAGACTGAACAACACTATCATTAAAACCTGTCATAAATGGCAAACTGAATATTTTATATAAAAGCCTAGTCCAGCTTAGCAAAGTGAAAATATGTGTAGGATACTGTACATTTACATGTATTTTGAACAATGTAACTTGTACAACAAATGTTATGAGGATGCTGTCCAAGTTAAGGACAATACCTGGAAAATCCTTCAGAGCACGTTCAGCAGCAGACTCATTCTACCACGATGCACCACAGATGCATCAGAAAGTATTCTGATTTATGATTCATGACATGCTGGATAGGCACAAGGCACTTTGGACCACCTATGCTATACACTGGACTCTCTTGCATAAAGGGTTTATATATTTTTATTTTCTTTTATTTGTAGTGTCGACCATAGTGTAGTGGTTTACACATTTGCCTTACAAGTGAAAGGTCCCTGGTTAAATTCCAGGTGGGGACACAAGCCCCTCTCACCGTGGAGGGTTGTGTCAGGAAGGGCATCCGGTGTGTAACCTCTGCCAAATTAACAATGCGGATTAATCCGCTGTAGCGATCCCTTGGGGAGAATACAAGGGAGCAGTAGGCACATGTTATTTTCTTGGTATTTTCTACCTTTCATATTTATATTTATATATTTATATATATATTTATTTATATTTATTTAGTGTCTGTAATATTAGTAATTTCCCCCCCAGGAAAAATAAATCATTCTGATTTTGGTTCTGATGCAGCCCCTTTCAGCAAGTGAAGAATTTGAAAATGCTCTCTACGCTCTCCTTTCTCTCTTGTCTTTTCCCTCACCCCCAAAAAGGTTAAGGCAGATGGCAGCCCCTCCCTGAACCTAGTCTGCTGGATGTCTCTTCCTGTTAAAACAGAGTTCTTCCTTCCCACTATCGCCAAGTACTTGCTCATATGGGATTGTTGGGGCTTTCTCTCTAATATTGTAGGGTCTTTTTATGAGCTTTACAGTATAAAGTGCCTTGAGGCAACTTTTGTTGTCAATTGGTGCTATATCAATTAAAATGAATTCAATTAAAAATAGAGGTAGACTATGTTGGTGGACTGAAAAAACAATCGCTTTTATTATTCTAGATCTAAAAAGTTTAGTTTATATGATAAACAATACTACCACACAAAATATTGTGATAATATGCTATATCTATTTTTTTTACCAACATTTTATTTAACATTTTATTTAAAATGTTAAACCTAGCCTTCCTGATTATAGCTTTTCTCAGTTAAAAACATCTCCCTTTGTTTGTTAATCGTTCTATATTTGTAAAGACATTTATATGCATAAAACTATAGAGCATTAAGTTCAAAGTTAAGATACAGTAGAACTGACAAAAATTAAACTTTTTTTTGAAGAAGCATATAGATAAAGTGTAAATCCTGCCCTTAATGCCTTCAGCAGGTCAAAATTACATTTGAACACAGTTTACTTACCTTGATAATCTGTCTTCTTCTCAACTGCAGTCTGGGGTCAGGCTAACGAGTATGAAAAACTACATGCTTAAAAGAAAATGAGAGACAAGATATAAAACAAGGGGGCACTCCCATGTCACCTTCTACCTTTGCTGTTTCAGAAGGACAGTTCATCCCAAATCATTTTTCCCTTTGGACTATAATCCTTTTTATCCATCTGGATTATTTTGGTGTGAGTTGCTCAGTTTGGGAGATATGAGCTGCAGAAATGACTTGCTTTCTTTTGAATATAATGGTGCCAGATTGCACTTGAATTGTGGTGCTCAAACTGTCAAAAATGCATATGAAAAATTCAGCAAAAATCATTTAGATGGCATGAATGCAAAAGGCTTGGAGAGAAATGGGTCAGAAATTCCCCCAGAGACATTATTACGTTTTATACGTCATGAAAATCTTTCTATTTTCTTTGAACTTCATGTGTAATTTCTTGTTAAATGTTATTTAAAAATTTGTGACCTTACTTGAGATAAGCTAGCTAATCATTACATTAAGGTAGCTAGGCCTAATCAAAGGTAGATATCTTGTCTCAAGTTCAAATTAAACTATTGGAGCAGCTCAAGGTTTAAGCAAAGTATCAGAGGTTATGCAAGCTAGTTAAATCAATTCTGTTACATTATTGTTATGCATGCACATCTTAACACAGCAGAAGGGACATTTCTCTTTTAAAGTAACTATAAAAAAGGGTATCCCATGTGTCTAACACCATAATTCCTATACGACAATAAAGAGGTGTGCACTCAGTCGCCAGTCGTTTCGCATGCTGCCACATTCACACCAGAGGACTGTTAAAACAAATCAGACCATGTATAGTTTATGTACAGTCTCTCACATTATTCCTATAAGTCCACTCTTAAAATAGATATGACACCTTTCACGCTCAAAAGGCACTTAATATCTCCCAGACAGGAGCCAACACCTTGCTGGAATATCTCGGGTGAACTTGAGAAACAAGCTAATGTGCGGAAGTGGTCTTATCTTCCCTCATGATTACTGTACATTATTCTTAAAGCATTAAAAACTGGAGAAATAATGAAATCTGGATTTACTTCTGGATCAGATACAGATAATTTTTATTTTATATGTCTTTATGTGGACATGGACACAGACTTGGTCCTTGGCAGGTAAAAAGTAGACACTGAAGTGATATTTGTCTCATACATATACAATTTTGCCAATTTCAACATTTTTCTTAGTAAGACCCAGAAATAACATTCACATTTCAGCCAGAGAGCTGAAATTAAATAGGAACCTACTACTCTTCTGGGAATATACACCTACCAGGTTTGGTGAAGCTTCTCAAAATCTGTAATTAGTTATTGCAATTACATCGCAAATATCTACAGCAGACACAGTGTTGGCACAACCGGATCAAAACCATTTTATAATTGAAATGTAGGCCTTTTATGTGTACAAATGTATTCTTGTGATATAATGAATTAGTGTAATGTATCTTAGATATTAACTTTAAAAAGTCAGCATAACTAATGAATAATGACCATCGCCACCTCCCAGAGTCCAAGACCAAACCAGTCCAAAACTGCAAAATATTCAGTTCACACCAAATCTTCAATTCTGTGAATTAATCTTTAAGAAAGTATGTTCTATTTTCATTTGAAAAAAATGACCTATAAACTAATTATAAAAGTAGGTTGCTAATTTGAAATAATTTTTCTTAATTGACTATTTGTTTCAGGTCTAAGCTTTTAGACTGAGTGTGGACCGGTCAAACATCAGCCTGCTAAAGAAAAGAAATGACTAAAAAATGTAAATAGTAAAAATCGTTTTGATTTAGGCTTTGTTTTGCACAACACATGCTGTTTACATGGCAAAGCTAATGTGTTGCACTTTCTCTATGAATGCCCATATGAGGTTTGAGAGGAGAGCATATTGATGCAGACACCAACGGAAGCCATTTTGTTTGATTTGGGAAGGCATAATTAGGCCTGACGTGCCTACTTTCCCAGGAGGCTGAGAGAGAAGGGAGATACAGTCCTGCCACATTGATTCTCTGAGCTTCTCTCCTAACAAAGTTTAACTGCTAAACTCTTAAGCGCAAACAACCCTGCAGTCATGCTTCAGGGACTCATGCCTGCATGCAAACTTAAACTCTTACTGTGTATCCACACACACACACACACACACACACACACACACACACACACACAAATGTAAGGCGACATGTTTAGATTTAAATGCAAATGCATACATTTCTCATAATATTCCCAAAGACACACAAGTCAGTGACACATGACAAACACCTGATAAAATCCTACTGGCAAAAGCACGCGCATAAAGTAAAATGGGTAATATCTACGGTGATGGTCAGAGACATCTACGGAGAGCTGAGGTGAAGCGGTGCTGCTGTACCAGAGAGGTTGTCATGGAGAGTGAAACCCAGAGAGAGACTCTGTGATCGATAGCGCTCCCTTATTCTCACAACAGGTCACATGGGTTACAGAGTTGTACAAAACTGCAGGGCAGGAGTCAGCGCATATTTGTCTGTAGTGCTGAAACTCACACTCAAACACACATAAATAAAAACAGGAAAATATTTGATTAAGCTACTGAGCACCGCAGCTTTCACCACCTTCACAAGAGTATTTTGAGAAAATACCAGCAAGGTAAATCCCTGGACGCACACGTTAAGCCTCATTTATTAAAAAAAAATGTTCTCACATTCACTTGAAACAGATATTTACTTGATTCATAGTAGATTTATAGTTGAAAATCATATAAATTCTGTTTAAAAATTGCGATTTATTAACTCTCAAATCTACTTAAATTGACGACACTTGCCTTTGATTTCTCCCCTATATATTGCCAACACATCTTAAGGTCTGGAATACCCATGAACACATAGAAACTTTCTGAAAGTTGGAAAAGAAAATTAAAGCTATCAGCTATGATGTGATGACTTAAACCCTAGGGGCAACAGCCAACATTTTAGGGCTTTTGGTGTATCCGGGGGATATCTGGACAAAAGCTTCCCAATTGTAAATTTTAAAATGTTTGATAATAGTCAAGGGTTTTGAGACTTCATTTTGGTCAGTGTGTTTCTATGGTGCACCTCACACAGGCCTGAACTTGACTGGTCAATACTACTCAGAATACAAATGGAACTTGGAAAGCTTCTGGTATCCAAAACATTGTCCCTTGCCTACAGACTCTGCATATTTATGTGCAGGTGTCTGTTCATAGAGATCAGAAGTCAGACAAAATGTATTAT
This sequence comes from Etroplus canarensis, assembly GCA_015106775.1. NCBI lineage: Eukaryota > Metazoa > Chordata > Actinopteri > Cichliformes > Cichlidae > Etroplus > Etroplus canarensis. The sequence continues at coordinate 7,559 of VUQH01078180.1, forward strand.
TTGGTGGGTTGACAAAAACTTAGTGTGTTCAGGCACTGCAGTAAACAAGCTAAATAAAAAAAAGAAGTGGAAGTTTCCCCACAGGCTTGTGGCACATATGTATTATAGCCTGCAATGCCCCAATATAACTAGCAGGAAAACCACTTGTCACATTCTGATTTTGCTGAGAGACAAAATTATTTCGACATCAGAGTAAGGTTTGTAATATTAGGGAGGTACCTTTGAGCAAATATTCATGATATGGACAAAAGTATTGGACAGCTCTTACTCACTGAATTCAAGTATATATCAAGCATCTATCCATGCAGTCTGCTTTTACAAACAATTATGACAAAATGGGTCATTCTAAAGAGCTCACTGAATTCGAGTTTGGTACTGCAATAGAATGCCACTGTTGCTACAAGTTTCTTCTTGATAATCCACAATCAGCTGTAAGTGGTATTAATGCGAAGTGGAAGCATTTATGAACCACAACAACTCAGTCACAATGTGGCAGACCACGTAAAATTCCAGAGCAGCATCACAGAGTACTGAGGTGTATGATCAATAACTCAATAACAGTTTCAAGCTCCCTCTGGCATTAACATCAGCACAAAAATTGTGTGCTGGGAGCTTCACAGCATGGGTTTCCATGGCTAAGCAGCTACATTCAAGCCTAACATCACCAAGCACAATACCAAGCAGTGTTGTAAAACACACTGCCACTGGACTCTTAAGCAATGGAAATATGATCAGTGGAATGACAAGTCTGATGGGCAAGTCTGGTTGTGACGAATGCCAGTAAAACATTATCTGCTTGGCAACTCTATACTTCCAACTTTTTGGGACTAGTTTGAGGAAGGCCCTTTTCTCTTCCAGACTGACTGTGCCCCAGTGCACAAAGCAAAGACCATAGGACTATGTTTGGATGAGCTTGGTGTGGAATACTTGACAGACAGAGCCCTGACCTCAACCCCATCAAACACCTTTGGGATAAACTAGAATGGAAACTGCAAGCCAGGTGCTCTCACTCAACATTAGCATCTGACCTCACAAATCCTCTTCTGGATGAATGGGAAACTATTCCCACAGACACTCCAAAATATTTTAGAAAGCCTTCCTAAAAGTGTGGAAGCTGTTATAGCTGCAAAGGGGGCAACCAACTCCATGTTAATGTCAATGGATTAGAATGGGAAGTCATTAAAGCTCCTGTAGGTGTTAAGTGTAGGTGATCCAATACTTTTGTCCATACAGCGTAGGTGTGATATGCCCTGTTGAGTACCATTAACCTATCAGCAAATAACATGGCATTTATTAATTGCAGTACCAGTGTTTATCTGTCGTGTCACATTAACTGTGAGCTGTCTAAAGGTTTAGGTGAAAATCTGAATATTTTATTTTCTGTCTTGCAAAAATGAAAAAAACCCCCACCATATTAATGAATAAATAAATCAGTACATTCCTAATAACCACATATGGTTTCTTGCTTAAGTCACAGAGATTCCAAGAAACTGATTATCATTATGCACTATGACCATATATTCCTGAGCCTCACACAGTTTTTTCCTACTGCTTTATTTCTAGTTTTTTTATATAACCAAAAAGTTAAGTGTGGGGTAAAACTAAAGTCAGCCTTTATTTAGCAGATAATTTGACTTTTCAAAGGTAGTAACAATAACAGTAACAGTGCAATTGTATAATTTCTGAAAAAGGGCCATCATTAGTCTACTCAGTGCCAGACCACATATGTGGATTCATAGATATGGGGACCCCTTGGGGAAAAGAGAGCAGCCGACAGTACCTTTATCAGTCTAATTAGCTACACCTGTGATTTTCTAAATATCTGCCCTAAACATAAATTTTAAGCATCTCCTGTTGCACACACTCAGCACCCATAGCATATGAAAGCAACCAATTATTTGGACGTACCTTGTTGTCACTTTCATCTGCAGAAAATTAACTCAACTGCTGCATTTCCATACCTTTACATTCTAACTGTTGCACTCCCAGCCTCAGTCATACTGCTTTTTTTTTTATTAGTTTCCGTTTTTCACAATTTCCTTTTAGAATAAGAGACTAACAAAATAATATACAGAAAAATTTTAGCATGATAAACTTCACACCCTTCAGACTTAAAAACCAACCAAGTACAAAGTATAGTAATCAACTATGAATATTAATAATTGCGTCTGTAGCATTTACAGTATAGTCTGCATTGGCGACATGTTAAATTGCATTGAACTGCATCATACTTTATTAATCCACAAGAGAAACTATGCTGCTGCAGTACCAAATAAACAAATCATCAATATTAGTCATAAGTCATTAATCATTACAAAGAGCCATTGTGTAGGGCAGGGATCTCAAACCTTTGCCCAGTACTAGTGGCCCTCTGTGGCTTTGAAAAGAAAAGTAGATGACTATGGAAATAAACAATTTCTATTTAGTTATGCCATTTTAATTTTATTGATCATTCCTGTAAGAGAATTGTTACATTCTCATTTGTATATGTGCAGCTTATACACTGATTTATTTTTTTTAATGTTTTAATATGCACATCATAACCGGTGATTATATAGCCTCACCCTCTTGGTTTTGCTGAACCTTGGTAGCAGTTGCTTGTATGGATGTAAACTGATAAAGGATTAACTCTTTCTAATTTTAGAGATATTGGTTTCAGTAATTATTCATGTAGGCTGCTTTTAATTTAATTAATTTGCACATGAACAGAGGGGACTGCAGAGCTTTAGTTACCCTGATTTAAAGTTAGCCTAAACATCCTAATAGACCTTGTTTTCCTCCACCTTATAATTGCACTGTTTTGTCTGTAATTTAAAAAAAAAATCTCAAAAGTAAACTTTTTTTTTTACACATTTTAGTTCTATAATTTCATAAATGTATCAATAACATGGTATTACTGTAATGAAAATCCAACAATTAGTAATATTGATTGACTAATCTATGCTTATCAGTCTGTGTCACTTTTATTATACTGACCAAATGTTTTTTGCAGCTCTTTACAGATTTGTTTGGTCAAAAATTGCTCAAAAATGGCTCTTTTGATAGTAAAAGTTGCCAGCCCCTGATGTCTGGCTATTGCTGTGGGCAGGAAGGACCTCCTATACCATTCTTTGTTGCAATTAGCTGAAGACTTTACTCACACACACACACACACACACACACACACACACACATCATATCTTATTATAATGTTCATATTAAACATTATGAATACAATTTTTTTTTTTTAAACTTCATGCTTTTCATGATGGATAAAGTGATTTCTTTAGACCTGGACCTGGTTTTTAAAAAACATATGTTTATACTTTTTTCTGGTTCCTTCATTTCTTTTATTCTCTTTTTCCTATCCTTTTTTCTTACTCTATTTGCCCCCTCTGTCTCTTTGTCACATTTGACATTTTAGTTTCACAGTTTCTTTTCCTTTGTCTTTTCAGTCACATCTCCTGTGCTCCAGTTTACTCTACTCAGATATGACCCAGTCCACTTTTTCTTATTTAACAGTCCCAAGTAGACACATGGAGGCCTGTGTGTGACTGAGTGGAAGGGGAGATACAATGTGTGTGAATTATACTGGATACTGTATGTACTTATAGCTGCCACAAGTGGGTGTATTGTAAAGGCCATTTAGCTTTGGATAAAGCATCAGTTTCCAGTACTCCTAATGGCGTTATTACAGCAGGCTGCAGGGCCCATTATTAATAGTAAATGACAGCCTCTCTTCTAAAGGTCTTAATATTGATCCCCCTATCCTCAGACTAGTCTTAATGATGATGTTCCTCCGTGTCTTTCTCTATGGTGCTGTAATCAAGGCCAGACACACACATTTACAACCTCTGAGTCACTATAAAGCGAAACAAGCTCACACTACAAAGGAGAATTCAGGACCAAAAGAGGCAGGCTAAAGGAATTGCCAATCCTAATTCCCTATGTAACCATGCTCAGTTAGACTTCACTGTAACCAGCTGGTTCAAACAACCCCTGGACTCTGTGTTGTGTTGAAAATGGTGAACAAAGGCATGTTTATCAATTTGTGCTGCTGTTTATTATCAGTTTAGGAACAGAATGCCAACAGTATGTCCAATGAAGCGGACGCTCTGAACGAGTTGAAGTCACTTCTGACAGATTTCGGAGCAGAGTTGAAGTTACTCCGGGCAGAGTTTGGAGCAAGACTGGACAGCATGAATGCTCGTCTAACGGATATGGCGAACAGGACGTCTACACTGGAAAACAAGGTAACGGAAATAAAACGAGATGTTGCATCTAGTGCAGCACGTATGGATGAAGCTGAGCGCTGTATAAGTGACACAGAAGACACACTTAACGTACTTAACCCGGCTACCAAACGAATTGCCTATCTGGAATCTAAGATCAATGATCTTGAAAATAGGAGCAGAAGACATAACCTCCGCTTGTTTGGCATACGTGAAGGAGCTGAGGGCCAACAGCCACGCTTTGATTTTATTAACGGCTATTAATGGCTGGGACTAAAACCTGAGAAAGCATTCGCCCTGGAGCGGGTGCACCGTGTACCAGCATCTGCCAAGCCCAGCCAGAGCAGAGCGATCCTCATCCGCTTCCTGAAAGTTCATGAGAAGGAGTTTGTTTATCAGGAATCAAGGCGTCGAGACACCGCACACGACGGGGCCAAGGTTGCTTTTGTGCAAGATCTCTCAGCAGAGGCGGTTTGGATCTGCCGGGGATTTAACAGCATCGCAAAGCTGTTTGTTGACATCGGTGCCTTTCGTGGGTTTCAGTACAGCCCCTGCAAACTTCGAGTGGTCTACAACGGCAAGATTCACCTTTTCTCAACACCACAGGAGGCTGAAGATTTCTACAAAAGCATCGCACAACCACAGTAGTCTCTACAGGTAACGCTGTGTGTAGATGCAAATGAGGCGCCACAGAGAGCTGCTACATTCTTAATTAAAACCTTTAAACACCATGGTGATCGGCTGCAGGCGCTAACTGGTTATTAATAAGCCTTTTCTTAGTGAGAGTACAAAGACAAATACAGTTCAGGCATACAGTATAGGTGTGTATGTATGCAGATGCATATATGTTTTTGTTTATCTTCTGTT
>VUQH01078215.1:13530-44478 GCA_015106775.1 Etroplus canarensis
TTTGGAAAGTCCTTCAAATAGCGTGGAAAACAATTCCTGAAGACTAATTCAAGAAAGCTTGCCTGTAAGAGTTCAGACTGGGTTTAAGATTAAAAGTGCTCATACCAAAAACTGAATTTCAAGCTGGATAGAATTGTTTTAATACATTTTTGCAGCTATTTCCCATTTTTCTAGCAAAATATAAAAAAATGAGGGGCGTTTCAAGATTTTCGCATAGTTCTACACTTCTCCTTCAACATTTTCCACATCTAATCGCTGTATTACCATGTTGTGCAGTGAACCATGGCCAACACTCCTAGCAGAAAATTCAGAAATCTCCTGACATACATGAAGCAACCACAGCAGCCAGGCAACATATCAACAACTTGCTACTTTATGTATGGGCCAGTCACCCAAGCCCTATCTCTGCAGTAGCGCCCTCTGTGTGGATGAACAGTTGGTAGCTTTGCAGCTTTGGACACAAATACTGCATATAAATCTGCTAGAACTGTGATGCTGTATAAAATATGTACCTTCTGCTGCTCCCTTGTATTCTCCCTAAGGGGTCGCCACAGCAGGTTAATCTGCATTGGCGGTTTGGCGCTGGATTTACACCAGATACCCTTGCTGGTGCAACCCTCCATGGTGAGAGGAGCTTGTGCCCCCACTTAGAATCAAACCAGGGACCTTTTGCTTGTAAGGTGAATGTGTAAACCACTTCAGTGACATCTGATGCTATATATGATGTAACGGGCTCAAAGTTCATAGTTAGAGCTCTGCGCCTGAGAGAGAGATAAAAATAACCTTCCTAATGTAGGAGTCGACCAATAGGACCATTTCCTGCATGACCATGACCATCAACATTTAACGGGATATAAGTGGTGTGTGACGTACAGCAAAGTCGTATTTCAAGCTATTACGGTGCTATTAGCAGAGGGTCAACAAACTAACAGAAGAGAACCATTAAAAATCTGACAGCACAACAGGAATGGCAAATATAGGATCAGTGACAGTGGAACGTTGTAAACTGACCTTGGCCAACCAGGTTACTGCCCTGCTGTCGGCCAGAGCATCGAGTGCTGGTGGCCAACGCCACGGCCCTTGTTCTTGACCGGCCTTACTCTAGCTTAAGACATTATGCCATAAATAAACCTATAGACTGCATTTATGTATAGATGGCAGAGGGGCACATGCAAACGCTTATTTCACGAACATCACAATCCAGACCAATGCTCTGAGGAGTAGCGATTCTTGTGAAAATGGAAAAGTGCTCATAAAAAGGAGAAACGCGACCTTGAGCATAATACGGGTGAAGACCCATTAGGAGATAAACTATGACCCATACTGAAGGAAGAGTAGCGATTCTTGTGAACTGTGGATGGACGGACACCTCGTCGTGGCATGAGCTCATTGTCCTTTTGGACAGATGACCTAAAAACTGCCTTAAGAACAAATCGTTCAGAGCAGTTTTGACTCACACGGATTACTTAGACATACACTGACCTCGTTAGAAAAAGCTTTGGTCATGTTTAGGAAGAGCATCCATCACTGTAACAGCGTGTATATATGACAGAAAAGAAGGAAAGCATAATCCATGTCTCCTGGACATTATATAACATTGGCTGTACTGCAGTTGTTTACTATGAATTAGAGAAGCTCCTACTTGGGATATCCTCTGAAAAGGTAACAGCATAAGACGGGAGCAGACATGATTAAAGCTGACTGTGATTTGGATGCAAACTGACCCATTTGAGCCCTTACCTCAGGATAACTCGGCTTACAAAAATCTAATCTTTGGAATTTTCCTAAACATGGCATCCGGCTCAGAGGTGCAGTTACCATCTGCGGTATCACCGAATACCGGCTTTTTTTTCCCTCTATGAAGTAGTACGGACACGGGCAAGTCCAAACGCGGCAACCACAACAATCCACACCTTCTGTTTTCAGTTGGACAGAAACAGGTCCACCTTTGAAGACTCATGGTGAACCGTCCTGAGAATAGTTAGATGCTGCTGGGTCTGGTTTGTGCGGTTGCAGCCTCCTGCCCTCATCGCTATTATTAACTACATTCTGTAACAGACACACACACCAGCTCTCACACCGACCCACTTAAACATAGACCATAAGTGGTCATTCCACACATCTGTTACAATTGTCTCTTTTGTATCTGTTCCTGTCGTCTTTGTTTGTACTTTTGTCCTCTTTACATTTCTTTTCCTCTCCACCTGTCAGGTCCAATAACTTCACATTACTTACCACTAAAGTCACAAATTACAAAACAAGAGGAGCTTGTTGAGCTCCAGTTGGCAAAGCAAAGTCTGGTACAGGAAGGCATCAAGATTACCACGCTGCATGCCAAGCTGCTGGACAGGAGAGGAATAAAATAAACAAACAAATAAAAGAAATGTGCTTAAAGGTACAGAATAAAGTGATGTATGAATGTGTGTGTGAATGAGGCTTTTAGTTTTTAAAAATAGTGCGTCTAGTGCTCAGTCAGTTTAGAAAAGCGCTATATAAATACCAGTCCAAATATGTTATTTAAAATAATTTTAAAATGTCTAGACAATACAGCAGGTGGAAATAAAGATCAAATCGGCTGAAGCTTTAGAATTGAACACTTTCAATTACAACATGAAGATTTCAGGACAGCCTTTTCACACCAACCAAGGAAATGGCAACCATTGGCTGGGCAACACGTCCCTTCAAACTGCAGAAGTCTGCGGGTTCAGATATTGCGTGGGTCTACTGATCAGCCCTAACATGACCCATGTTGGAGATCAGAAATTCTTCTTCTCCCACATCCCCAAATCCGTCTGAACAGGATTCTGTTGCTGGACTTTTGTACCAGAGGTCTAAGAAGACAGCAGAGCTTTCATTCTGTCTACCTGAAACCAAACGTGAGTAATGCTGACCTGCTTCGTCAAAAATCCAGTTTGTGGCACAAAACATTTACAAGTGTGTCCATAAGTTTTGGGACGATGACACATTATTTTGTGTGTGTGTAATTTTACCTCTGTATACCACCGCTGTGGATTTTACATCAGTCAAAGTGTGATGGAAGTGTGGACTTCAAGCTTTAATTCAAGAGTTTTGACAAAAGAATTACATTAACTGTTCAGGAATTTTATAGTCTCTATTTTCAAAAGTAATGAGACAAACCAAAGCAATTTTAAATATTGGATTGTTTGTAATACTTGAATAAAGATCCCCTGCAGTAGATGACTGGACATCACCGTGTTTCATCCTGCGAGATGCTCTGCCAGGCCTTTACGGCACTGGGATCTCTTTGGACCTCATACTGAGAGTTCCAGTGAAAAGCGACCAAATGGAATCATCTGCTTATTTTGTCCGAACCTGTTTTTCAGCCACTTGTCCCATTACTTTTGAGCCTCTAAAAGTTGGAGGCTATGTAGAAACATGGCTCTGATTCTTAAAAAGGCCTTTTGTCAAATCCCTTAAATTAAAGCCCAGTTAAAGTCTGCTATTCATCACACTTTGACTGATTTAAAACCCACAGTAGTGGCTTACAAAATTAACAAAATAATAAATTGTCATTAACCCAAAACCTGTGGTCCCAACTGTAACTCCAGGGGCCAGATTATCATTTGAATACCATTACCCACGTCTTGCATTTAGCTGTCTCATCAGCTTAAACTTGCATTGTGACGAGTGCCGCTATGCATGAGCGGCTAATAAGTAAAGCACAACATCCCACTCCAGACTCCGTGGCTGTGCTCACTGAGTCAAATCTGTTGCTTTGTTTTTGCTCAAAGGCAGACCGTGATTTATTCTGGGGGTCTCGACCCTTCAGATTAAGAAACCAGGACCATCCTCAACTCCAGCCCTACTCTCTCACTCCCTCTCTGACTTTGCCTCTTCTAACCTCTAACCCCCCCCCTCCCATACATACACACTCACATCCACCCTCCCCCTTTAGTAGCCATACCAGACATTCCTCTGTGGAGGGGATTCAACTCCCCTCTGCTGCTGCACTCTGTTTACACAGAGAGGGAGCGAGGACTGAAGTGACGAGATCCTCCACCTCCTCCACCACCATCATCATACCATCCCTCCATCTTCCCTCTATTTGCCTTTGCGCTCTTCTCACTGACACTCTAGCCAGCAGTTCCCTGAAGCACCGTCTGACCTCTTTTAAACTTCTCTCAGCTCACTTCCCTCCCCTCTGCTTACCAAGTGCCTCCTTCTCTGTTTTCATCTGTGTGTTTGTTAATCTCTTCCTATTGCTTTCCACTTCTGCTTTAGCAGGACATGACGCAGGCAGCAGCGTGTCTAAACAAAGTGTGCTGCTGTGGCTGCGGCTCAACATGAGGGGAAAGGTCTTTTAAAACAAAGCAACACTGGTGACTCATCGCCAAGGATGGCTCTCCTGTTTGAATCCCATGCAGATATTAGTGTTGAGATGTATTTGCTCGGGGAGGACACAAGGGAGCAGCCGAAGGTACAGTTACACTAGTTCAGGTTAAGGCAAAGGCTGGGGCTGCATTATATCAGTGATGATTCTTAAAAGATACAATCTACACCTATAGGCCACTTTATTAGGTACACCCCGTCAGCCGCTCCGTTAACACAAAATATCTAATCAGCCAACCACATGGCAGTAGCTCAACTGATTGGGGCATTTAGCCATGGTCAAGACCGCTTGCTGAAGTTCAAACCAAGCATCAGAATGTGGCAGAAAGGCGGACTGAGTGACTTCAAATGTAGCGTGGATGTTGCTAACAGATGGACTGGTCTGAGTATGTCAGAAACCGCTGAAGTGCTGTGATTTTTCCTGCACAGGGTTTCTTGGAAATGGTCTGAAAAGAAAAAGCATCCAGTGAGCGGCGGATATCGGGGAGAAAATGTCTCGTTAGTGCCAGAGGTCGGAGGAAAACGGCCAGACTGCTTCCAGTTGGCAGGAAGGCAACAGTAACTCACACAACCACCTGCTACGACCCAGATATGCAGAAGAGCATCTCTGAATGCACAACGTGTCGAACCTGCAGCCGCTTCCAGCTAAGAACAGGAAACCGAGGCTATAACTCACAAGAACTCACCGATATTCAGACTGTAAGGGCAGAATCTGGCATAAACAACGTGAAAGGATGGATCCATCCGGCCTTGTGTCGGCGGTTCAGGCTGCCGGTGGTGTAATGGCGTGGGGGATATAGGCTTTGCACGCTCTGGACCCCGCAGCACCAACGGAACATCGTTGGCTGCAGTCTACCTGAGTGCTGCTGCTGCCGCCCGTGTTCATCTCTTTATGACCTCACGGCTGCTTCCAGCAGGAAAACGTAAGCTCACATCATCTCAAACTACGCTACTCAAAGTATTCTCAATGTGGATGTGCAACAGACAGCAGCCCAGACGAGTTCTGAACTTCTTGTGATGTGGTAACCACTGCACTACTGTACCACCCGTACGCAGAAACTGTGAGAACTCTGTTCTGTCTAAAGGACCTGATTGTTACACCCACTCTGAAGTTACTCAATAGTGATCATGAAATGAGACGTGACACTTAGGAGTTGGCCTCACGTTGCCCCATCGCTGGCAGATGCATTCACAGATGTGCGTGACAAGGCTGACCACACATTTAAAAGTTGCTGCTGTTGCCCTCACAGTTGCGGATGGAAAGTGAGCCACGCTACCCGGCCAACCTGAAGGACTTTGATGTGAAAAATGAAAAGTTGTGTGCATGTGTCGCAGTCTACTGACATCTAACCGCTCGACACGAGTGTAACCACAGTCTGCACAGGCGTGTGGCTGTTAACCAACGAGGTGACTGCTGCTGCTAATGTTAGCCACACTCAACAAACTAATCTGACATCTCGCATGCAATTTCGTGCACATCACAAAACGCCACACATTGCAACATCATTTAAAACTGGGCGAGTTTATTTAATTTTGCAGAATTCTGACAATTATCTGGCTGTGAGGGTTTTATTTTAATATTTATAAGATGGGATTCGTGCTTCTCACCAAATCAGACTGTCACAGTGGCTGAAGCAGGGTGTGCACTCGTGTTTTATAGGAAAAATAAGAAATAATGTCTGTCTATATAAACAAATTATTAGACCACCTACAAACTGCACCTCTATGACATCCCATCCTAAATCACATTAATATGGATTTGTGTTCCCGTTCAAGTAGTCATAACTTCCACGCTTCTGGGAAAGCTTTCTACAATGTGGGAATCTTTGCCCGTTCATCCAGAAGAAAATTTGTGAGGTCAGACACCAATGTGGGTCGACAGGGCCTGGCTCCCAACCTCTGTTTTAGTTTATCCCAAATGTGTTGGATGGGGCTGAGGTCAGGGCTCTGTGCAGGCCTGTCGAGTTCTTCCAACCAAGCCTTTATAGACCTTACTTTATGCACTGGGGCATAGTCATGCTGGAACAGAAAAAGGCCTTCCTAAACTGTTTCCACAAAGATGGAAGCACAGAATTATCCAGAATGTCTCGGCAAGCTGAAGCATTATCCATCCTTCACCAAATTTTACAGCTGGCACAATGCAGTCCGACAGGTACCATTCACCAAATCCAGACTAGTATGTTAGCCTGCCTGACAGAAAAGTGTGACTTGTCACTCCACAGAACATGTTTCCACTGCCCCAGAGTCCAGCGCCAGCATGATTCACACCGCTCCAACCCACGCTCGGCACGGTGCTTGACGATGTCAGGCTTGCGCGCAGCTGCCCGGCCATTCAAACCTATGTCAAGAAGCTCCCAGTGCACAGCTGTTGCACTGATGTTAATGTCACTATACGTCTTACAAGTAAAGTCGACAGTGAGGCTGTAATTATGTCTCCGCTCCTTACATGGAACAGTCCACAAACAGCACTATACAGAGACAAAATATAGTTTAATCACTCGTGAAATTTACTTTTAAAAATCCTCTGGCATCTTGTTTTCGTCTGACCTATGGTCCAAAACCCAAAGGCACACAGTTTTAAGCTTCTACATCAGATTCAACAGACACAAATCCTGCCACGCTGGGTTGCTGTAAATCAGCTGGTAATAAAAGGACTGCTGGTTTCAGCTTAGCTTGCTCTAAAAAGTCATAAACCATTTCCATTGCTTTTTTTTCATGGACTTTACTGGCAGCTTCAAAAAGGAAAACTCTTCCAATTACCAGGATGAATGATGATGGCAGCATGAGTTTTGCGGCTGGTTGTGATTTAATAAAATAACCTGGAGCTTGCAGTGAGACCGGTGGCCAGGTGATAGCGATGACCCGCGTTTGTCAGTCTGCAGTCAGTGGCAACCTCCTCCGTCTCTTACTGCTGTCAGGATCTGTATCTTGCTAATCTTTTAGAAGGTGAACCAGAAGGTCAGCTTTGCTGCCCTGATGCAATCCTGAGCTGCACAGTGAAATGCTTCTGCAGCACTGCCGTGCACGTGTACAACACACAACTTTATAGAAAAGTTAGTGGAACACCTGCAGCTGCCTTGTAAAGCCCGTGTTAATTTGCGCCATGGGGTTTACTCAGGTCAACACATGGTTAAGACCTTCCAGAGTCCTGTCCTGTTCCGGCTCCTGGGCAGGTCAGCCGATCTGTGTCCTCGGGTCAGCTTGGTTCAAATCCAGCAGTGGCAGCATGAAATGTTAGCCAGTGCTGGGGTAAGCCGTTTAACCAATCTGATGTGAAATATTGTTAAATGGTAGCCCCAGGCGGCGGCGGTGGCGGCTGGGTGCCAGCAGACCGCTGCTAAACAGAGAGGATGCTCTGGCGGCTTAGAGACCAGCCTCTCATCACCATCCTGGACACAGAGAGCAGGAAGTTCTTAAACCTGACTTTTGTTGGATCTTTATTACTTTTTGGGTGTGACTAGCTCATGAAAAATTATGCTTATGGAATGGATAAAATTCCTCCATCATGTAATTTCCTAGCTCATCATCATAAATATACAGCTCATTATTACGCAGCGGAAATCCATCTGATCATGGCGGAATAAAAGGGACGGGAATATCTATGTTTGGCTCATTAGATTGAGAAATAACTGACAAGTAATTTCATAACAATCAAGACTCCTGTAAACCCAGGATTACCTAAGAAGCAATGATTAAACACCGATTAGCTCACTCTGACCTAAGGTCAAAGGAAGTCCAGCTTGGACTGCATGCACGCTATAAAAACTATGTCACCTTTGACTTTCAATGTCCAGTGGAGGCACTGACCTCCACTATGTATACATATATACATAAACACTACTCACAAAAAGTTAATATTTGGCTTTTGGGTTAAATTTATGGAAAATGTAAAAAGTTCACGCTATATCATGAAAGTAGAACATTTAAGCAGACGCATGCAATGGTGATTTCCTCACTCAAACAATTCACTGAAGCAAAAGCCAACAGCAGCGGTGGGTTTACCACAACTAAAACAGGTCAACGTCTCAATAATTAGTCGTGTGACCTTGGCCATCAATTCCAGCTTGACTTGTGTGACTCTTCCAGTCGCTCTGTTGCAACCTGCTGATGAGTCTTCTGTGACGCTCTAAGCTCAGCGGCCACTTCCCTTTGAGAACATCCTGTTTGAAGCCTCGCAATGGCGAGGTGCTGCTGATCAGTTGTTAGGTGTCGGCTTGGTCTCATGATGTCAACATGAAATCTCGCCGTTAAGCGCCTTGTTAGAGAACAGCGAAGTTATGCACGAAGTACTGAAACACTGAACAGTTGGACATGTTTATTCTAAAGTGTAGAGAAGGTCACATTAAGTTCACCTATAAAGGTTATAGTGCATTTTAGGTGCATCCTGAAATTTCACCCTAAAGCCGAACATGTTTAACTTTTTATGAGCACTGTATATAATTACTGCTTTAATTTACAGCTAGTCAATTCATTTTAAAAAAATCATAACTGATTATGTGGTGATTTATTTTTCAAGCCAAAACATCAACATCGGATGGTTCTGGTCCTCAGGTTTGCTTCTCGGTGCCTACAGTACTGTGCAAAAGTCTGGATCCACCCCTCGTTACTTTTAATTTTTGCTAGGAGACTGGCAAATAGATGCAATGATTATAGAATGGGAATGCATACAGAGGGCAAAAACAGAGTTAGTACAATTGTAACCAGCTTGAACGTCAATATTTGGTGGGAGCACCTTTATTCTTTATCACAGTCTGAACTCGCTTAGTCAAGCTTTGTCATTTCTCTAAGGAGTAAAGCTCCTTTTTTGAATGCTGGCTGCTTTTTGTGCCGTTCTGTCGAGATGATCCCACACCACTTCAATAATGCTGAGATCTATTCATCTCTCCATGAGACGTGTTGGCACTGATTTTCAGTCCAGTTCTTGTGTAATCTGGCACACCTGAGCCTTGTCTCCCTGTTTCCCTTCCTTAAGAATGGCTTCTTGACAGCCATTCTTTGCACACATCAACTGAAGCTGCATCTCTCAGAGCCTGCGTCAGGTCTTCGCTGGATTTTTTCCTGTTTTTAAGGAAATGACTTTCAAATACAGTCCGTCTGCTGCAGAGAGTTTCTTTAGACCTGCCACTTCTCCAGTTTCCTTAAATGTTTTGAGGTCAAACTGAACACCATGCTGAACCATGCCAAGTTTTCAGCTAACAGCTCTTTGGGAATCCCCTTAGAGGTGCAGAAATACCATTTTACACAAACTGTGTTATCTTTAGCATTTTTTGAGTCGATTCAGCTGAAAAAAATGGGAACAAATGAGGAGTTATTTTAGACAGGCTGCCAGTAAGAAAGTCAAGACTTTTGCACAGTACTGCATTTTAAAAGATATAAAACTGAATATAGATCTAACATGCAAGAGCCTTAAATGCGCTCATCGATAACTTGGAACTAAGCAGTGTTTCACACGGATTCAGAATACTCTGACAGATAAGTAACAGCTGTAAATAATCAGCTTCTTCTCTAGGGAGTCTGCGGAGGAACTCCAGCTCCAAAGCGTTGGACCGCAGTCGGCGGTGTCCTTGTTTGCTCCGCAGCCTCTGTGAGCTGTGGCGGCAAATCAACCGGTTCTCCACCTGCTTCGGGTTCTGGTTAGAGTGAACGTCCTCCAGAGCAGAACAAGGACTTCTCGCTGCCAGGTGCAGTCCAGGAAGGTGAAGCTGAAACGCGTCCCTCAGGGAGATCCTCGATGGACAAGCGGCTGTGGACCGGCACAACAGAAACCTGGCCGGTGTGTCTGAGAATGATGCTGTGTTCTCAGGGGTTCTCAGCCTGAGCTGTCCCTCTGATGGACTCATTTCTAACCCTGTCCATCCTGGTCATGCCCAGCGGAATGCTCAACATCTACAATTCTGCCACCTCAAGCTCCGCCTCCTGTCTTTTTGTCAGTGCCGCCGTCTCCAAACCATACATCATATAGAAGTTGGGGCTGTGTGAACAGAGGATTGAGGAATCAGCTATGATCATAGTGATCGATGACACCTCGTCAGTCAAGGTGAAATTAACTTATGTGTTACATTATCATAACTATTATGAGATCCATAATAAACTGAATCTGCTTCGCTAGTGCATCCCTAGAAGCCAGTATTTAGGATGTCCTTTAACTTAGATAACAGGAAGCAGCAAAATCCAGGGCTGAAGAATGAAGCCACTAAAGAAGGCCCAAAGGTTTCACTTCCTCAAAGCGCCTCTTTAGGCTGTCTCCAAGTTTTTGTCAGTCCTCGTACACGCAGCTGTAGCCCGTCATCCAGGCTTCAGCTTCCTCTAACTGAAGCCACTCAGCTGCACCTCTCTGCTGTGTTTGTGCTGGTGGCGCCTTTTGGAGCACTTTACCGGAATTAGCTGACGGATACTAAGGCTTGCTGTGCGACTGCCCAACAAGCTTCAGTTTTAGTGAGTGAAACAGTATGGTATTAGTCTGTTACTGAGCACTATTAGCATATATTTGTGTGCATGCGTGTGCCACATATGCACATTTTGATCGCAAGCACTCGCTGATTGACATCCTCACACCCCAGTAATGGTCACCTCTGGCTCCAAAACATGGCAGCGGCCCAAACGCCAACATCAGGGCTCAAAAATGCCGAGTCAAACATGTTTGATATACAATCAATGGGTCGTAGCAGCCAGCAGAGGTCCAGCCAGTACGAATCTCTACATACATTCACTGGCCGCTATATTAGGTACACCCTGCTATTGCCGTGTTGGACAACCATTTGCATTAAAAACCGCCTCAATTGTTCATAGATGCAACAAGGCGCTGGAAACGTTCCTCAGAGATTTTGGTCCATATTGACACGACAGCATCACACAGTTGCTGCAGATTTGTTGTCTGCACATCCATGATTGGATTCTGATGCTCCACCACATCCCAAAGCTGCTCTACTGGATTAGGATCTGGTGACTGTGGACCCCCGTTTGAGTAAACTCATTGTCGCGTTAAAGAGGACGGTTTGAAATGATACGATCTTCTTGGTCAGGAAGAAAACTCAGGTAGGCTGTGGAGTTGTTCACTTGGTATTAAGGACACCGAGTTATTACCTCCACAGCATCACACCACCAGCAGCGGTGTTCATGCCAAATTCCGACCCTTCCATCTGAACGCTGCAGCAGAAATGAAGACTTCTTCAATCTTCTACCGAGCAATTTTGGTGAACCCCTGCAAACTGTAGCCCGAGCTTTCTGTTCTTAGCTGACAGGAGTGGTCATCTGCTCCCAGGTTCGACACGCGGTGCGTTCAGAGATGCTCTTCTTCATACCCTGGTTGTAACACATAGCTGTTTGAATTACTGTTGCGTTCCTATCAGCTTAAAGCAGCCTGGCCATTCTCTTCTGACCTCTGGCATCAACAAGGCAATATCTCAAAGAGAACTGCTGCTCACTGGGTATTTTCGAAACCCTGGGGAGACAGCTGCGCAGGAAAATCCCAGTGGATCTGAAATACTCAGACCAGCCCATCTGGTAGCAGCAACCACAGCACGCTTAGACTCTGATGATCAGTTTGACCTCCAGCAAGTCACCTTGACCATGTTTAAACGCCTAAATGGACTGAGCCGCTGCCATGTGATTGGCTGATTTGATATTTGTGCTAATGAGCAGTTGAAAATGTGTACCTAATAAAGTGGACGGCGAGTGTATGTGCAAGTTTACCGCTCCCCTTCACCAGAGCTGGGCTCTGGACTGCAGCATTTTACTGAGTGATAATTAGAGCGTTACAAATACCAAACAATTAACTGTTTGTGGCTCTTTTATCGCTCCTCTGGCTTTAATGGTTTGGTTTAAACAGAGAAGTGGGGATTTTTTTCTTCCTTCTCACGTCACCTCAAATAAATACCAGGATGAGAAGATGTGAAATAAGAGAAGAAGGAAGGTAGACAAAGACCTGCTGTAGCAGAGGGCCGTGTCTCGAGCGAATGAATTAATAAGCAGCTTTCCACTGCCACTCTTTTAGCTTTTATCTGATAGGAGAGCGATCCCACACACACACACACAGAAATACAAAAACACCTCCTCCCCTTTTCACACAGTCAGGTCAAACTTGGCCAGTGTACCCTCACATTCCCAGACAAACTGTGAGTGTGAGTCTGTGTGCGTGCATCACATTGTGTGTGTGTGTGTGTGTGTGTGTGTGTGTGTGTGTGTGTGTGTGTGTCTCCAACAGACAGAAAGAGAGGTCATTCAGTGCAGAGAAATGATGACTGGGCAGCTGACACAGGAAAGAAAGAGGCAGATAGAAGGAGGAATAAAGAGAGGGAGAGATGTAGGTCACTTCCCAATTGTCAGTGAGTCATTGCTCTGGATCACACCCAAACACACACACACACACACTGAATCACTATGCCCCCAGCCACTGCTTCCCTGTTGCTGCTGAATGTGTGTGCGTCCCTGGGTCTGTGTACGGCCTTTGGCCTTTGAACTTTCATTCCAGTCACGCAAAGCCGCACAAACAAAAACGCGCACACACCGAGGGCACTCCTGCTTGTCTTTACAGCCTGAATTTACGAGCTGCCCTCTCCTGGGTCTGTGTGCCTCTCCTCTGCTTCTCACCAGCTGTCCACAGTCCACTTTGCACTTTCCCTCTTTACGGCTTTAACTCGGTTGTGCAAGAACCATGTCACAGTGACATCACCGCATCATCGCCTCAGGGCTACGCCGGGGTGGAGCAGCACTGCCGTATCTTAGCTCTAAGGTTCTGCGTTCGTGTGTTCATGCATGTGTTAGTCCTGCGACACGTGCAACTTCAGATCAAACCTTTAACAAACCTCCCAGAATCCTGTTGGGCAGGCGTAAGGGAAGCACCGACTGTGAAATTCTGGGCAGATGCCAACGATTAAAATAATCTGGACATCAATGGATTCCAAAATGTTTCTCCTCTTTGGGAAGCAGAAATATGTTTTCCCAAATAGCAGCTGACCTGCGCGGCGCCAACATTCAGCCGATAGCTGCTGTCAGTACAGATTGCTGTTGTTGTTATTTTAAGGTAGGAGCTCTTCATTAAAAAAAATACATTTTTTTGTGCTGCTAATTTAATTAACCAGCAATTGTGGGCAACGATAACTGGAAAACTGATGGCGTGGACGTAAACTGATTCCGGTGTTGAAAATAATAGCAGGATCAATATTCGGCTCATGGTCAGCATCAGTAAGTATATTTAATGAGCAAGGACCCCAATATTGGGGAAGGCCTCGCTGACGGTGGCTCCCAAAGAAAGCAGTCCTCCGCCTCCGGACCAGGATTCCCGCGGATGTGCCCGGTGGTCACGCGCACAACGAGATCAGAAGTTAACGGGAGACGGCAAGAGAGAGGCGTTTGATGCTGGAGGCTTTTAAATCGGTATGACGACCGAGTTGCCAGAGAAATTGATGCCACTGAGGTAACTTGGTTTGCAAGTTATAATTCACAGGGAAACAGGAAATGATGTAGCAATGCTTAAATTCAAAAGATGGGTTCAACGGGAATCGCAGGAGTGAAATTCGTTCACGTTAGACGGACCACAAGGACAGGAGTCGCTTCCGCCTTACTTGATTAGGTCAACCCAGACCAGGCTGTTGGCTTGAATGAGACTGATCTCTTGATCATTACGGCTCCTCAGGAGGGCCACGAGTCCGACGCCGCAGACTGAAAACAACTGAAGTCGACTGGATACTGAACACAGATCATTTGGCGAAGAAAGATCTTCCACCATAAAACCCCAAAACCAGTGGTTTGGCCCGTCAAGAAGATGCCATTCAGGCTGCTGAGTGGGTGTTACTAGAGCCGCGTTGTGATTGACACGAGCTGTCGAGGGTAACTGTGACGATAAGCAACTGGTGCGGAGGACGCGGCGAGAGCGAGTGAAAACTAATGAGCAGCCCAGAGGAACGATGTGAAAACAGGTGAGTAGGGCACGCAGGAACTTACAGATATTACTGGAAGGGAGTGTTTGGGGTGTGGTCCCGCTCCTGAAATTCAGATAAATCATCTCCACTTTGTTACTTTGCCCAGGAAAAAAATCTTAGTAAGTAAAAAGTGTTTTAAAGTCCTTTGGCCCTTCATCACATTTCTAAATGCCACCCATCCATTTTGTGCTGTTTGTCCAGGTTGCAGGAACAGCAGTATAAGCAGAAACACCCAGAGCCTTGCTCTCTCCAGCCACATCCTCCAGGTCCTCCAAGGACACCAAGGCACAGACACGTAATCTCTCTAGCATGCGCTGGGTCTACCCTCAGGCCTCCTGCTGGTAGGACGTGCCTGGAACACTTCACCTAGGAGGCGCCCAGTGTTGCATACTGGTCAGATGCCTGAACCACTGGTTAACGTCATCGTATGTACGGTTATACTGACATCAGTCGGCAGCGCTGATTTCCGTTAGTCCTGAGAAAATGACTCAGGGTCTTTTCCTCGCATTATAAAGCATCTTGAGGCAACTTTTGTTGTGAATTTGTGCAATATAAATAAAACTGGGAAAATTACTGGAAATATATGTAACCCTATGGTGATCATGTGATTATTTTTTTGCTGCTAATCTAATCAACTACAAATTATGGGGCAACAATAGAACTGATTATTATTAGCCATGCCGCTAATGTGAAATGTTGGACCAAAGGTGATACAGATGCTGAAAATGACATCAGTATCCATATTTGGCTGACAGCAAAATGCCAGTACAGAAATTCCCTGCCATGTTCTCTGGTCTGAACAGATGTTAATGATTTTTTTAAGGGGCAGTCTGTGGTACAAGTACCAAACTGTTGAATTTAGGAGGTGATCTGGATCCCGATCTGCCTCCGGGAAATTTTTACATGATTTTTTTTTTTTTTTCCCCTCACCATTGCGTCCGCTCCATAAATAATTGCTATAATGTTTGCACAAAAATAACAACACTCAAAGTTTGCTCAGGACCCGCGCAGCAATCCGGATCTCATGACATATGTGTATACTTTGTATACACGTTACTTTAAATCCTCACTGGTCACTTTAACTTGCCATTCACTGCACATCATTTCTTCATTGTCCCCCCCACTGTGTATAGTCCTCTGTATATATCGTCTTTCGCTATTTCTCAACTGTATTTATGTTACTATTTTATTCAGCTTTTGACCTTTTTGATTTCTGTATTGTTGCTGCTGCAATGCCCGAATTTCCCCATTGGGGATCAATAAAGTAATATCTTATCTTATCTTAAGTCTTTGGTCTGAGCAAGCAAATAATGCTACAGACTTGCAACTGACATCACACCGTAGCTGAAATCGCTGATTCAGCAAAGTGCCAACTGATTTGGTGCATCTTGGTTCGACGCCATTACTCGAAATTAGTTTTTCTTGAATAACTTTCAAGCTGATAACGATATCAGTGCGGCAGAGGTAGGTTTTCATGATCGAGAAACAGCACTATGGGGGTAAACTTATAAAGGCGCTACTGTTTTCAGGTGTCATGGCATTAAGAGGGGAGACTCTTCTCCTCCATCTGGCTTTGGCAGAGATTTGTGCTCTCCGAAGGCTTCTAGCTTGTTTTGTTTTTGTTCTCATTTATTCCCTTTTTATGCCCGGGAACAAATCTTTGTCACAGAAACTAAAAGTCTAATCATTAAATCGATATCAGCTGACACAGGTATGTGGCCGATATATCACGCATCCCTAGCAGGCATTAAAAAAATGACTGGAGAGTAAATATATGCATCGTATATAACAGCTATGTAGCAAGCATTATTTAACAATAAGAACTGCTGCCGGTCAAGCACCTCCAAAAGCCTTACAAGATTAAAATGACTATTTTACTATTTATTACTATTCTAACATAAAAAAAACATTAAAAGTTTGAGAGATTTAGCCATTTTCAATAAATAAGGAAACTACTGATAGTGTATTCCTCAAGTATGATAAAACTTTATTCATACCAAACTACTGCTATCACTTTCACAAAAGCACGCTCCAGCTCAAACGATAATCAGAGTAATCTTTATCGTCAGATTAGATCTTTACACCGCAGAGACACTGAGGTTCCTGAAAACGGCGTGGTGGTTAGCGCAGTCACCTCACAGCAAGAAGGTCCTGGGTTCAAATGCACCGGCCAGCTTGGGGCCTTTCTGCGTGGTGTTTGCAGGTACTCCCCGTGCCTGCGTGGGTTCTCTGCGGGCACGCCGGCCTCTTCCCACAGTCCAAAGAGACGCAGGGTTAGGCTAACCGGCAGTTCTAAACTGGCCATGAGCGTGAAAAGGTTCTCTGACCGGCAGCTCGTCCAGGGCGTACCCTGTCTCTCACCCTATGGTAACTGGGATATTCTCCACCCCCATGACCCTGATTTAGATAAGTGGAAGAAGACGGATGGATAGATGGATGGATGGATCTATCAGCCACAAAATTGATCCCAACGTTATTTTCAAAACTGGCATCAGCAACTGTGTAGCTAAAAAGAATCACTACCAATAAAAATGATAGTTCTACTTGTATTGTTGGCTCTTGGTTCTTATTAATTGAATTAACTATCTGTAATTAACTATCTGTAATAGTATTAGAAAGCCAAAGGTAAGTAAAACATTTCCAGTCTTGCAGCTGTATAGAGTATGCTTATTATTGTCACTACTGATGATTAAGCCTGTTGAATGATCAAGTTGATTAAGGCCAAGGTTGAAATTACTTACACTATGTTCCCACTGCAGACACAAGTGGCCCAAATCTGATTTTTTTGCCCATATATGACCCATATCTGATTTGTCCATGACAGTCTGAACGGCACAGATCTGATTTTTTTTTTCTAATCGGATTCAGGCCACTTCCATATGTGGTCCTAAATCGGATACATATCCTATATTTTTTAAAGCGTCCTCAGTCCGAACGGTCATGTCGCATTTCGTGTGAATTTTCCGTCACTGAAGTGAAACAGACGTCAAAATTCTGCGCCGGAGGACGCGAGACGCGGCGAGAGCAAACGTCAACAATGGACCAAACAATAATGACGGATGGAGCTAGTAAGTGGAAAGAAAGTGAAGCTTTACTCACACGCTGACGTATGTAGCGTCTGTAAACACAGCGTCACTCCAGCGCTGGAGACTGTTCACCCTGGAGTCTGATGGCGGTCACACTTACATTATAACGTGAACGACCACGCAAAAAAAAACAAAAAAAACTGGACCTTAACGAAAAATGGGAATTGCCTGCGGTGGGAATGCGGTGCAAATATCCTAAAGCAACAGACAGCGCGTTCACTGTCACACGGAGCACACAAGAACAGCAGAAAATCTGAAGGTTTTAATGAGCTGAAAATGCCTGAATGATTTCTATATAATGAAAACCACACTCAGTGTCTGCAGTTTGGGTTTTAAACACTCGAAGCGCAGAGAGGAGCTTCATTATGGACCAGATCTGGAGCGCAGGCAGCTCCTGACCTCCTGAGATCCACTCAAAACATGAACCGAAGGGCAGAACACAGAGCACAGGGCTTTAACCACCACAAACGCTGGTCATATCGGAAAACAGTAGCATCTGGACTACAGGAGAAAAACTCCATAATCATTCCAAATACATCAGCAAACGAGGATGAGCAAGCAACCTGCCGACAGCAGCATTCTTCCACGCACACAAGAAGGCAGCTTTGGAGCAGTTTGAACTTCGTCGCGTTCAAACTCAATCCAACCCATGTGACGGAGCAGTGGCTGACATACAAACAGCCCACAAATGCCGCAAGGAGCCTCCGACCCCAACCCCAAAAAAGGCTGGGAGGCTGCGAAAAATGCAAATAAAACAACAAGGCAATGATTTGCAAATCTCATTAACAAATATTTAATGGACAAAAGAACACAGGAAACATATCAGTTGTTAAAAGTGAGACATTTCACCGTTTCATGCAACATTCTAGCTCATCTGGGATTTAATGGCAGTAATGTGTCTGAAAAAAAGCTGGGACAAGGGCAACAAATGGCCGGAAAAGTAAGCGGTACTAAAAAGAAACAGCTGGAGGAACATGCTGCAACTAGTTAAGTTAACGTGTAACAGGCCAGTAATGTGACTGGGTATAAAAAGAGCACCTTAGAGAGGCGGAGCCTCTGAGAAGTAAAGATGGGCAGAGGTTCAGCAATCTGCCAGAAACTGTGTCCACAAATCGCACTGTACTGTACTCTCAATGTAAAATTGTTAAAACTTTGAATATTCCAACAAAGTAGAGACATCTCTCTGTGTAAGACACTCTTCAGGCCCTCAGGCAGCACTGCACTGCAAACAGGCCTGATTCTGTCATGCTCAGGAACACTTCCAGTGTCTGAACACAGCTGGCTGTGACCATCCACAAAGAAGAAGATCAACCCCCTAATGAGGAAATTACAGCACCAACACACTATTTGCAGGTAAATACACAAACAGAGGTGTGAGAGAGAACAAGGCAGCCCATTACGGGCGCCAGGCAGCACAGTGGGGGTTCGGTGCCTTGCTCGAGGTGGGGTGGAGCCTCCTCAGGCCTCCAGCTGGCACACGGGGGAACGGAACCACCGCCACATCAGCAGCCCTCTGGTTTCCAACCGTTCCGTCGCACTGAGCCACTGCGCTCTATCGTGCAAAGAAGAAGCCATAATTTTAAACTGGACTGAGGCAAAGCGGAAAACTGTTCTGAGGTCGGATGAATACAAATTTGAAATTATTTCTGGAAATTATGGCCTAAGGGACCATCCCGCTTGTTATCAGCAAAAGCCTGCGTCTCTGACGGTACCGGCAACCTCCACATCTGCAAAGGCTGCTTTAAAGCTCACAGGTACGTACAGGTTAAAGCGCAACACGCGGTCCCCTCCAGACGGCAACACTGCACCTATCACAGCAGCATGGCCTCACAGTGAGAGGAGTCCAGACGCTGGACCTTTAACCAGCTCAAATCAGCTGGTGACCCAAAGACCCAGGACTGTTGAGCAAGCGGAACCCTACGTCAGACAAGAATGGGACAACATTCTTGTCTCCAAAGGCCCAGCAGCCGGTCTCCTCAGTTCCCAGAGGGGACGCTACACAGTGGTAAACATGGACCTGTCCCAACATTTCAGACACACTGCTGCCACCACACTGAAGATGAGCTCATAGTTTTCACGCAGTAGTAAAATGTCTCACTTTGAACATGTGATGTGTTTTCCGTTTTCCTCGGTGAGTGAAATGTTGCTCTGTGAGATTTGCAAAGAGCTGCACTCATGTTGGATTTGAATTCTGAGCAGCCTTTTTGGACACAAGGTGTGTGTGTGTGTGTGTGTGTCCACGGCTCGTCCACAGACTAACAAAGTGTGTGGCAGCTAGAGGACGCTGGCCTGTGTCCCAGCGGGCATCAGCGGAGGACAGGAGTCTTACAGTGTGAGGATTAAACTGCTCTCACATGAACTAATGTAACTCTCTGCTGCGCGTTCACAGCCAGTCATTCACTCACAGTGGCTGGAGCCGCTCCAGTTCCTGCCGGTCAGCAGAGACCCCCCGAACGGACGCTGGAGTCCTCCCACGCCGGGCAGGAGTCCCTTCTCCGGCCCGAGCCCCGGGGGTCTGTGGTAGTAGTCCATGCCGAGGAAAGAGCCCGCGCCGGGGCTGCTGGGGCCGGGACTCAAACCCACGACATCCACGCTTTCGTACATCCCCGGGAGGCGGGAGTCGGTCCGTTTGCACCGAACAGCAGGGGGAGGGAGGGAGAGAAGGGGGGAGGGGGGGGGATCAAAGCGTCCCGGACGGCGGCGAGAGAGAGAGGGGGGAGGCAGGGAGGGAGGGAAGAGTTCACATCTTCATCTCAGCCTGAGAGGAGGAGGAGGAGGAGGCGGTGACCTTTCCCCCTGGAGGATCAAAGCAGCTCACCGTCAAACTTTACCGTCCTGAGCGTCCGTTACCGGGGCGGCTTATTAAACAGCAACCGTCCAAACGCTACAAGTGCCACCGGGAAGCCGTCCTCACAAGGTCAGAAAAACACCACATCCTACCGCCGTCACACGGCCGGCGTGTCCCGGTGACCTCGGTCCGCTGCCCCGCACACTTTGTCCCCGCGAAGTACGCCGGTCCGCTCGCTCCGGTCCCCAAGAGTCAGGAGTAAAAACACGCCGGGGGAGAAGCCGCGGCGACGCGTTAAACTGTGACGGTGCGAGGCGCGGTACGGCGCGGTGTGAGCCGCGGTGTGAGGCCGCCGAGGATCCAGACGGCGGCTCGGAGCGCCGCTTGTTGCTGCTAGTTGTAGTCCGGCAGCGGCGCTGAGTGTCCTGTGGTAACCTCCGTCTGCACCCGACGGCCTCCCTCTCTCTCTCACTCCCTCCCCCTCTCTCTCTCTCTCTCTCTCTCTCTCTCTCTGCTCGCTCACAGACACGGGCTGCGCGCGAGCTCCACCTACCTGCCGTGCGCGAGCCTCCAGAGAACAGCAGGGGTGGTGGTGGGGGGGGGCAGGTCCCCACGGCGGATTAATCCGCGTGGGTAATCTGGCACAGGTTTTACGCCGGATGCCCTTCCTCAGGCAACCCTCCGTGGTGGGAGGGGCTTGCGTCCCCGCCTGGAATCGAACCAGGGACCTTGTAAGGTGAACACACAAACCACTACACTACAGGGGACACCCGAAGAATCAGAATCAGAATGCTTTATTAATCCAGGGTATTTTGTTACAGTCATATATGAATAAATATACGTTTGAGATTTATCAGAATACTTAGTATGAAAGTATAAATATGAAGTAAAAGATATATATATATATATCTTTTACTTCATATTCATAATAATAACAATTTGTTACAACACACTAAAAACAAACGTAAGAAATACGATAAAAGTGGATAAACAAATAAACCTGTCTAAGGGGGCGCCAACAGCTCAGTGCGTCTGACGACTCGTTTGGGAGCCGGAGGGTTGCCGGGGGCCGCCGGCTCAAGACCCCGTCCGTACCCGGAGGCCATCCAAGACCCGCAGGTTCAGGATCTCGGCCTGGACACATATGTGTGGAGGTGGACCAGAGGTCGGAGAGATGCCGACTCACCTCCCCTGAACCTTGCCGAGATGCCCTTGAGCAAGGCACTGAACCCCCTACATTGCTCATTGGAGCCTGTAACGGGCAGTCTTACTGCATGCTGCATGTCAAAAGTGTGTGTGTGTGTGTGTGTGTGTGTGTGTGTATTCTAACAACAAGAGTGTTGGCGAGCTGAATTTCCCCATTTAGGGGACAAATTAAGTTGTTTGTTTGTTTGTGTGAACTGTCATTTGTAGCATAAATAAATCAAACAGAAGTGCCCCCAGTTTCCAGGGTGTTGCCTCCATAAGTAAATGGACTGATGCTTACGCAGCTGAGCACTCAAAGCACTTTTTACTACAAGCCTCATTCACACACACATTCATACAGCGTTTTATTCACACACATTCATACAGCGTTTTATTCACACACACATTCATACAGCGTTTTATTCAATGCCTTTAAGTGTGTTTAACAGTCACACACACGTTCACACTCCACTGGATGCATCTGGAGTAATTTGGGGTTCAGTGTCTTGCCCAGGGACACTTTGGCATGTAGACTGGGGAGGTCAGGGATCAAACCGCCAGTCTTCCTGCTGGAGGACGACCCACTCTACCTCCTGAGCCACAGCATGGTAGTTAGAAAATGTGGCTGCCCTGTAACAAAACAACACGCAGCCTTTATTCTGCTGAGGGGAAGAAACGAACAGGGCCTCGCACACTGTACCCAGGCCCTGCTTAGGAACATAAACGCACCTTCAGCTGCTCTCTTGTTCACCGCAGAGGATCAGTCCACAATCGTAATTTGGCAGAGGTTTTACATGGATGCCCTTGGCTTGTGTCCCCACCTGGAATTGAACCGGGGACCTTTTGCTTGTGTGGCAAGTGTGTAAACCACTACACTACATAAAAACCCAGGAAGGAAAGATGTGCACATCCGTTAACCCACATTTTATCAACAAAAGGACACAGAAAGCATATCAGTGAGTGGGCATGTGTACACAGAGGAGGTAGTGTAGCTGAAAAATGTATCAAATAGTCAAAATATCAAGGAAAGACAGAAACTTACATAAGTTAAACTCCAAAAGCTTAAAACACAAAGGTGGAAGCATACAGGACTGTGTTTCTTAAGCGAAAGTGGGATAACTTACATATTGATGGTGAATACCATATGCACTCACTGGTCACTTCATTAGGTACACCTGTTCAACTGCTCCTTAATGCAAATATTTAGTCAGCCAATCACATGGCAGCAACTCAGTGCATTTAGGCATGTAGACATGGTGAAGGTGACCTGCTGAAGTTCAACCTGAGCATGAGAATGTGGAGGAAAAGTGATTTAAGTGGCTTTGGGTGTGGCATGGTTGCTGAAACCAGACGTGCTGGTCACAAACTCCTGATCTCCTGGCATTTTCCTGCACAGCCATCTATCTCAGGGGATGCCGTAAACTGGTCTGAAAGAGAAATTGTCCAGTGAGTGGAAGGGAGCCTGGAGAGGTGGAGGTATGCACTGGAGAGACGAGGAATGAAAGTCGGTAGAAGCAAGACAGAGTACCTGTGTGAATGAGAGGGAGGCAGGTGGAACGGGGAAGATGAAAGGAGTAGAGGTGGTGAAGGTGGATGAGTTTAAATACTTGGGATCAACCATCCAAAGCAACGGACAGAGCACGAGAGAGGTGGAGAAGAAGAACATTAAAGGCTTTTATTTTATTGAATGTTTTTGACTTCGAATCACTACATGATCACTTTTTTTTTTGCAGTGAATCATTTCTATTAGTCCTTAAACTAAACCTAAACTAAAGATCCATCCATATATCAGAATCAGAACCTGAATACTTTATTAATCCCAGGGGGGAATAGTATTTTGTTACAGATGCTCAGTCATATCAAAATAAATAGAAATTTGAGAAGTAGGAAATATGATAAAAAATAAATACAAATAAACCTGTCTGTATGAAGTGCCATATGTAGCATAAGTAACTCTAAAGTTAAACATTGTACAATATGTAAAATATGAATATTTAATACATTAATAAAATGTCCAGGGGTCACAGTGAGGAGTTAGAGTGTGATGTCACAGGTAGGAATGATTTCCTGTGGCGTTCTGTGGAGCATCGTGGTAGAATGAGTCTGCTGCTGAACGTCTTCCTGTGTCTGTCCAGCATGTCATGGAGAGGCTGTGAAGGACTGTCCAGTATTGTCCTTAACTTGGACAGTGTCCTCCTCTCTGACACCACTGTCAATGTCACTGACCTTGCGGATCATCTTGCGCATTGTCCAGCAGATACTGAAGGACCTGAGTCTTCTTGTTGATGTCTTCTGTGTGTTTAGTGAAGTCCATTTTATTTGTCAGCGTGAACACCGAGGTATTTGCAGTCCTGCATTATCTCCACACAGATCCCCCATGGATGGAAACAGGGATCTCTGGTGTTTTGGTCCTTCATGGAGTTTGACATCGGAGCGACCAGAGCAGACAGGCAGGCAGTGGACAAACTTGCTCCTTTCAGGAATATTTGGACATGTTTGCAGCCCTGTTACCCAAAAACCATCTCCCAGGTGCTGATATCTGTGTGGGTGAACAGTTGTTAGCTGTCAGAGGCAGATGCTGTAATGAGCGAGTGGGTCATTTCCTCGCCGAGGGTTAAATAAGAGCTTTTGCATTGCCGCAATGTCCAGTCACAATGCAGCATGGATTTACCACATTAGCAGTGGTCCATGCTTTGGTCCAACCTAAACCCTCTGCCTATGGGTGAGTGTGTGTCCTTGCTGTGAGGCCTCGCTTTATTGATTAGCTGCTGGTTAAAATACAAACGAGGAACCACATCACGTTCATCGCCGCGCGGCAATCGATGCAGGAAACCACAAAGGCAGGGGATGGAAGGACAAAGAGCAGGAGAAGGATGATGATGACAATGAGGACGAAGGCTAAGGGGTTAAATGAGACAGCAGCAACTGGAAAAAGAAGAGTGCATCAAAAGTCATGTAGAATTTTATTTTCTAGGAGTCGGAAGCAGCAGTGAGGTGGTACAAAAGTGGACACAATGACCAGCAGCAGCCGTACTCACAATACAATATCACATCTTTGAATACCCACTGCTGGCCAGTTTCTAATGAGCTCTCTGTTTCCATTTTTTGGACTCTCTCAGTTGCCATGTAAGCGCAGACCGGCGCAATCCCAGCAGTGTGGACGTACTGATACCATCAGTTAGTTCATGTAACTTACTGGCATCTGGCTGTTACTCAAGTTAATAACCATCTGATGTCAAAGTCATCGTGGGTGATAACCCTAACCGCATCATTTGGAGAAAGGCGAAACCGAGTCTTTGGAAATAATGGACAGCCATGTACAAAAAAGAGAGTTTTCACAGCACTCCATGCAGTCCTGTTACACACAACGAGTCAGTGGCTTGCAGAGTCACCCCTGGAGTAATAATTCTCTGTTTGACGTTATCAGTCTCTCTCATGGTTGAGGAGGAATCTTGGCCCGCTCTTCTTCACAAATTTGCCTCAGTTCATTGGGGGGTTGTGGACATTCATTCACGCACAGCTCTGTCGGGGTCCTGCCACAGCATTTCAGTCGATTTGAGGTCCGGACTTTGACTGCAAGTGAACTGGGCCATTTTCTGCCGGAGAACTGCCGCTCACTGGGTATTTTCTTTGGTTAGACCATTCTCACGGCTGCATGGCAAAATCCCAGCAGTTTCCTAATACTCAGACCAGTCAGCAGCAATACCATGTTCAACAGAATAGTCACCTTTCTCAAAATTCTGATGCAAGGTTAGAATTTCAGCAGGTTGTCTTGACCAAGCCTGTGTGGCAAAATGCACTGAGTTGCTGCCTTGTGATTGGCTAATCACATATTTTGGCCGGCCAGTGTTTGCATCTGATACACTGAAATAAGACAAGCAGCCATCTAAATTCAGAGGTGCTTCTAAATAGTGAAGAATATAAGCTTATCAATATAACTATCAAATAATGAAAGCTGGACAAAACACAAGAGAGTACAGTAAAACCTGAGATTGTCCAGCTTTAGTTTGGCTGATACCAGGATGAAGCAGGAGCTCCATCTCTTACAGCCATTTGAAGGTAGGTACCAAAGTAAAACCCAGCCTTGATGTCCCCCACTTCTCAAAAACTTGGCCTCACACACAGATACCATCAAGTTTTGGTTTATGTCTACAGCCCAAACAAACAGTTCAAGAATGACTAAACTCAGCAATCTTCTGACAGGCTTGACACACTGCTGCTCTCCCACCCCACCCTTTACCCTCTCTTTATGTCTCTGTCTACCACACACACACACACACACACACACACACCTCTAACTACACTATGTCTTCCATGTCAAACCATCTTCGACCTGCAGGCCTTTCTCTCCCTGCTTTAATCCGCCGCTGTATTTCAGGTAGACTGAGACAGGGAGCTGCACACAGACCAGCAGACTGGGCGACAATGAGGCAGTAAAGAATGCGCTTTTGTGGTTTATGTGTCTGGTTGTGGTTTATTCCAGCTCAGTAAGCAAAGACGCAGCTCACACAAGGGAATGTGTGAATGAGGGGGCAGTAAGCAGGGGGTTGATGGAGGTGGAGGGGTGGGGAGAAGGGAGCAGAGGCCTCGGAGAGAGCCATGTAACATTTATGTTTTGTCAAGTACACACTACCACTCAGAGGTTTGGGATCACTTGCAAATGTCATTGTTTTACAAAGAAAAACACAATTTAACACAATTCACAAACAATTTTATCCATTTCACAATCAAAATTAAGCCGATGGTTTTAAAAAAATGTTCTACATTTTTGCATAGAGGCCTTTTATCAGCAACTGTCAGTCCTCTGCATCAACCTCCTGGTATGGCTGCTAATCCAAGTTAATCATTTATAAGGGTAATTGATCATTAGAAAACCCTTTTGCAACTGTGTTGCACAGCTGAAAACCATTGTACTAACAAGGGAGCAATAAAAGGAGCATGACATTCCTTAGGTTAGTTAAATATCTTAGGTATCAGCAGTTGTTTGTTTACAGGCTCAAAATGGCCACAAAGACAGAACTTTCTTTAGAGACCCGTCAGTCTATTGCTGTGCTTAGAAAGGAAGGCTATTCAATGCGAGAAATTGTGAGGAATGTTAAAATCTCTTACCACGCTGTAAACTACTCCCTTCAGAGAGCAGCACAAACTGGCTCTAACAAGGACAGAAAAAGGAGTGGGAGGCCCAGATGCACAACTGTGCAAGAAGACAAATATGTGAGAGTGTGTAGTTAAAGACAAAGACGCCTCACAGGCAGCTGCACTAAATGGTACCTATCACACGCCAGTGTCAGCATCAACAGTGAAGAGGTGACTTCAGGGTGCTGGACTTCATGGCGGAATTGCCAAAATAAAGTCATATCTCAGACCGACTA
This sequence comes from Etroplus canarensis, assembly GCA_015106775.1. NCBI lineage: Eukaryota > Metazoa > Chordata > Actinopteri > Cichliformes > Cichlidae > Etroplus > Etroplus canarensis. The sequence goes on from VUQH01078215.1 coordinate 40,232, forward strand.
TTAAAAAAAAAGACTATGACGGACGAAATAGCAGAGGCAATGGAAGACTGGAAGAAGGTGTTGAGGACAGATGAGTCCAAGTTTGAGGTCTTCAGATCAAACAGAAAAAACATTTGTGAGATGCAGAACAAATAAAAAGATGCAAAAACAGCACTTAATACCATCAGTCAAGCATGGTGGAGGCAGCATGATGGTTTGGGGGTGGTAAAATAGGAAATTTGTACAGAGTGGAAGGGAACCTGAGGAAGGAAAGCTATCACAATGTTTTGTAGTGCCATGCCATGCCCTGTGGACAGCACTTGATTGGGGCCAGTTTCATCCTACAATAGGATAATGAGCCAAAACACACCTCCAAAATGTGTCAGCAATATTTAAAAGCAGTCAGCCAAAATTCTGACTGTGTTAGATTGGCCAGCACGGTCTCTGGATCTGAACCCTATTGAGCAGTTGTGAGAGCAGCTTTTCTGTATGGCACAGAAAAAGACGCCATCAAGCCAGTCTACTTTGTGGGAGATACTCCAGGAAGCATGGGGAGAAATCTCATCAGGTTACCTTAAAAAATTGACAGGTAGAATGCTTAAGGTCTGCCAGTTTTTTCTTTTTTTTTTGATGAAGGCAAAGTTTGAAGAACACATGCAGTATTTCTAACTCTCAGCACATCCTGCTCATTTGCTATATTTCCTATTCAGACTAATTTCATGTGCGTTTTCATGTTAAAACAAATTAATTTCCAAATTATCCCAAGCGGTATTGTATGTACTTTATATTTCAGATGTTTGCTTCATCTGTAGGGAACTGTGGCTGGACAAAAATACAACACAGCTACTATGGGAAGTGAGAAACTTGAGCAATGGTGTTACTCAATGACAGCTAAATCCAAAAGCTGAATAACACCCTAATGAGATTGTACAGTCTGAATAAATAGTTATAGTGCAAAGAGGTTAGGCTCAACAAGTGTGAGCTGCCAACTACAAATCAGGCATTGAACAGAAGCAGCAATAGTAGAGTTTAGCTTCATAAACTAACCCTGCAAAGAGTAATGGAAGTGCTTTGCTCATGTAAACTCATCTCACAGTGATGTCATAATGTGCGGACACACCCTGGAGTGAACGTCTACATCACTCTAGCATATTGAAAGGATAAATCATCGGAGACCAGCAGCATTTAACAATATACAGTTAAGGCCGTAAGTTTTGGGACAGTGGCACATTTTTTGAAATGCTGCCTCTGTGCACCACCACAGTTGATTCCAAATCAAACAGTCAATTGAAGTGCAGACTTGTAGCATTGATTTAGTTTTATTTCAAGGGGTTTGACAGAAAAATTACTTTAACTCACAAGTAATGGGATAAATGAGTGACCAGCAGTTTCACGGCCAGTTGAGGCCCGTTCTCTTGTTTTTCCATGACAAACGAAGCAGATTAAAGATCTGGAGTTGATTCCAAGTGTTGAACTTACATTTGGTAGCTGTTCACTGAAACTCTCAACATGAGGTCCAGAGAGGTATTCGTAAAATGAAAGGCCTCATGTTAGATCATAAGCATCAAGTTTAGAAAAGATCCAGCAAACAAACCAGCTCCCGTTGTGGTAATCTTGTAGGAGACAAATGGATGGACATACAGATGGACAGATGCACAGATTTCAAAAATATTATCAGTTTTTCTATCTATCATAGTGACTAAGTATACAAAATAAGCCCAGAATCCAGCAACCCAGCAAGCTCCCAAAGTGGCAACAAGAATTTCATGAATGACTCTGTGTGATCTTGACTTTTGACCACACAGTCTCATGAAGGTTATCAGTTCTTCTACCCATCACAGATATAAACCACATAACGTTCAGAAAAGATCCAGCAAACATGTCAGCGCCTTCTTGACTTCTAAATTGATTCTGATTCTACAATACAGCCAACCAGTGATAAGACAACTTATCGTTTTCTGTCTGTACTTCACACTTTAAAATCACCTAAGAACTCTGATGGTTCATGAGCTGGATGAACTACTGCATCACGAAAGTTCTGGTCTGTCTTAAGGCCCTGTTGGTAAATGTTGTAACTGTCATACTTTACTTATAGTTTAAGACTTTTTTTTTTAAAAGATATATAGATATTGAGCATACATGTAAATTCATCAAAAGGTTTGTATTTGATCAGTAGTTGAAATTCCATATGTTTCACACAGAGGGAATAGTGGTCAGGGCTCAAGAACTCATGTCTGCTAAAGGGAGAGTACCAACTTCAGATACCAAGGCTGTAGTTGCTTCTTCCACATAAGTTACTTTTGCTGATATTGAAAAACTAATGTTCTTGAAGAACATCCTTTATTGACCAAAGGGGATCAAATGCTTGCACAAATATGTTAAAGAAAATCCGTGGAACACACTTTTTAAAAACTGTATCTGTAAGACTTTTTAACCAGTCATCCTAAATGAAAGAAATATAATTCTGTAAGCAACAACGTCCACAAACCAGTGCTGAACACAGAGGAACTGAATCATGAACAATTTTATAGAACAAGCTTTTTTTTTTAGGACAAAGCCAGCAGCGGAAACTACAGGACGATGTGTGGCTGGGATGGAGGATGAAGGTTTTATTGAGGTTTATCTGAGAAGACACTTTTTTTTTGTCTGCTATTTTTTATGATCAATAAATTACGCAAACAAACCACACCCAACAGCGTATTCTGCTAACGAGTAATTTCTTCCTCTGTGCCACAGAGCTCCATTGTAATGCTGGCTGCGCTGTACTTTGATTCAGTCCCACATCGTCCTGGGGATCTTCTCATAAAAAACCGATTATCAAACGCTGCTTACCTGCAGACTGCAAATGTCGGCAGGTATGTGCTTCATAAAAGATGCACATTTGCACTTGCATATTTTATGTACATTTATAGTGTACAGCGTCAGAAAGAATTCGTGACTGGTTCACCCTGAGCTCATGTGATGGATGTAAGAGGATCTTGAGAAGCCATAGAGAATATAATGCTGCCTGTAACATCACTCAGCATGACTGGTTTGGTGGTGGGTCAGTGATAGTCTGGGGAGGCATATCCATGGAGGGACGCCCAGACCTTTACAGGCAAGGCAACAGCATCCTGACTACCATTAGATATCAGAATGAAATCCTTGGACCAACTGTCAGACCCTATGCTGCTCCAGTGGGTCCTGGGTTCCTCCTGGTGCACGACAATGCCTGCCCTCATGTGGTGAGGGTATGCAGGTAGTTCCTGGAGGATGAAGGAATTGATACCACTGACTGCCTCCCATGCTCACCTGACTTAAATCCAATAGAACACCTCTGAGCAGGACCTCAATGACCTCAATGCGCTGGTCCAATCTGGGAGGAGAGCCCCCAGGACTCCATCCGTCTTCTCATTAGCAGCGTGCCCTGATGTTATCAGGTATGCATGCAACAAGCATGTGGGGCCCATACAAAGGGCTGAGTACCCTAACCCTGTATCACTTTTTCACTTTGTTTTTCGGGTTTATTTCATTCAGAGGGTCGTGGGAGCCACTAGAGCCAATCCCAGCTATCAAGGGGTGAAAGGCAGGGTACACCCAGGACAGGTTGCCAGTTTGTCGCAGAGTCAACACAGAGAAACAGACAACCATTCATGCTCACGGTCACACCTTTAGAATAGCAAATTCACCTAACCCCTTTGCATGTCTTTGGACTGTGGGAGGAAGCCGGAGCACCCGGAGAGAACCCACAGAAGCACGGGGAGACTCCAATACAGAAGGCCCCAAGCTGGCCAGCTGCTGGATTCAAACCCGACAAGAGGGTCCAGGTTATCAAGAGCGCCACCGTGGTGCCCTTGATAATTTTCATTTCCATCAAATGATGTGGCATCCTTTCATTCCAAACACATTCCGAACCTCGACCCAGTGCAGGTGGTGGGTGAAAAGAGAATGTTAGCCAAGCTGACATCCCTGCTAGACAACGACTCCCACCCCATGCATGAGACACTGACGGCACTGAAGAGCTCCATCAGTGACAGACTACTTCACCCCAAGTGTAGGAAGGAGCGTTATCGCAGGTCTTTTCTTCCTGCTGCAGTTAGACTCTACAGTCACCACTGCTCCCAGTAGACTACACACACCATGCACCTATACATACCACACAGCAACACTGAATATTGAATATTCACATGCAGTATAAGCATTACACTGCATTTTATTATTCACGTGTATATATGTTTTTCCATTCTCCATGCATCTTCAATGTAAATATGTCTATAGAGTAGTGTGTT